>ML836150.1:0-20166 GCA_009831015.1 Picea engelmannii
TATATATATAGGCAAATCATATGAAGAATTATTTTTTTGGAAATTCATATGAATATTTAAATTTAAAAATTTAATTGAATTGCAAGTTATGATATATATAAAGTTGGACGATTTTGGATATTCAAATAGAATTTAACTCTACTCTTTAATTTAAAAGATACTTATCATTCATTTGTTCATTCATTCAATACTCTTTACTTTTTAATTCAAAACATATTGAGTTTTGTCATTTACTTAATCTTTTAATGCATGAAAGGGAAGATAACCCACTATGATGTTTGAGATGGCCATGAAATGAATTTTCCCATTCAATCCTTTAATATGTCGAAGGGAACAGATCTGTCAAGACATAACTAATGCGTACCAAATGAAATGTAACAAGATCTTATACATATATAATATACTTATATAACTATAAGTTCACCCAAAATGAAAACTACATATTCATACCAGTTGAAAACTACATATTTAATTACCTTCATAACACACGCATAGTATTTTTATCTTATCACTCACATAAAAGACGTTTCTAGCATGAATTGGATTCATCATTCACGAGGTATTAAATGGAATCTCTTCAAGAAGAAATAGATTTAAATGGCAGACTAGAAAATTTTAAAATTATATATTATAATTTTTGAATATTTACTCTAATTTAAAATTATATATAGTAATATATTATGATTTGAAATCTCTAATCTTTATTAATTTACATTAGCATTTAATGACTACCAGCTATTAATGAATATGGTAAATTATATGATACGATAAATTACATAGTTTATATTAAAACAATGTTGGTAATTTTCAAAATTATTATTTAAATATCTTTGGCCAATAGTTTAGATGAAAACAGTAGTTTAGATGAAAACAATGTTGGAAATTCTAGAAATTATTGTTTAAATATATTTATCTAATGTAAGTTCTTATTTATTTATCTTAATTCTTGTGGGATAAATGTAATTTCATTTACATGGCATTGGTAATTAATTTTTTATTTTCATTATAGTTCTTTTTACTATCATTGATTCAAATTCGTATAAAGTTCATATAGTTAATATAGTTTCCTTCAACATATTGTCAACATATTGTCAAGTATATGTTAAAATTTAATATTAATAATTAAAAAATAATAAATTTAATCAATATTTAAAATTTGATAAATTTAATTCAAACATTGAAATAAAATAAATAGTTGAATATAATTTTCCCAAATGGGTTAGATCCAATAGTGGAAAGTGAGGAGTTTTTCATTGGGAAAGGTTCAATTCTCGTGAGGGATTTACCTCGAGCCATGGGGGAACTTTGAGGAAGTGGTTGAACGTGGGGTTGAACCCAAAGATACTATATTAAATGGTATCATGTCTTGTGCACACATAAGTGGATCAAATCCCACTCCAATGTCCTTCAAAATTAAAAAAATACGTTTACTAAGGTCTATCTTGTATGGACTACAACCCGAGCTTCGCCAACAGGCCCAACACATCCAATACCATGATCATATGAGGTGCGTGTGGTGCCCATTCATCGCAACAGCTTCAACAACTAGGGTTTAGCCCTAGACTCTCCTCTTGCTCATGGCTGTCGTGCATGCGCGGGGTTCAATTGTAGGTTCTTATCCAACAACGGAGGCTTTGTCTCCCATCGGTGCTCCTTGCCTTGGTTCCTCTTCTCCAGGCCTCAGATCTATCTATCTGATCCCTCTGGTGGGTCGTCGGGGAGTCTTTCCAAGGGATCTCCCTCTGATTTTGATGCCTACCATGGAAGCTTGTTTCATGATGTTGTCAAGATGAATTTAAACCCTTCATCTTGTTTGGTGCATGACGCTCTGACACCTACCATCTCTTTGAGGATGGACATTATTTCCAAATTAGATCGTCTCAACTCCATGACACTCATCTATTGTTTTGAAGTCCTATGGCCTCATCTTGTCGATCTTAACAATTGGATTTTGAGATCTTGGTTGCCAGATTTGAAAGGTGATGTCTTCATTCACCTCTGTGCTCAAGGTTTTTTCATTTTTGAGTTTTATCTTTAGCTTCGGTCCCTAGTTTTGGGGTAGTTTTGGTTTATGCATGAGGCCCTAGTTTGGGTTAGGTTCACAAACTTTCCCTTTCATCTTTGGGGCTTATCCTCTCTCCATTCCATCGGTAATGTTATAGGAAGGTTCCATTTCAGATGCCCTGAAACAGAAAAATACAACATCTGCACGTATACTCAGATCTGTGTAGAAATGGATTTCAACAAAGGGTTTCCGACCGAAATCAGTTTTTCAGGGGATAGGACTCAAAATCTGCATTATAAAAAGATATTTCTACGGTGTTGAGCTTGTTATTCCATAGGAAACTTGGAATTTCGATGTGTGAGGGGCCCTAAGAAAGCTCGAAAAGAACGAAAATCAACCTGGTGGGTTGGATACCACATTGATCATCAACTTATTTCCAAGGATTTTTCTTCAATTGATGACCCTCCCATGGTGGGGACCAAAGAGGCTCAATCTAGCTTCTCTCCCTCCATTGGGGTCTCTCCAATTCTAAACCCTTCTTTGGATGGCTCAAAATATTAAATAGAGGATCTCAATGTCACACCAAAAATCATCAAGCATCCTGAAATGCAACAAGAAACACCTTGGAAGCTTGAAAAAAAAGATGCTTTGGATTGTCCAGATTCAGGAAAAGTTAAGCAGGTTCACCCCAACTTCATCCCTCTGGCAAGTTGGGAAGATGAGGCTATCGAAGTTGAAGCATTAGTTTTGGGTATGTATTATATTCTTTTCATGCGTACTAGTGTCTAAGCATCTGCGTCAGGCACAACGCCCCCGAGAAAAAAATTTCTTCCTCAGGAAACATGTCACATATTTAGGTGGTTTTTCGACACATGGTTTTTGACGATGGTTTTCTATTTTCGGTTAAGGAATTAAGGTTGTGGACTAATCCAAGTCATTGGGTTAGGGTTTTGGATGTCGTTGGCTCCTATATGTATATTGTATTGTAAACAATGTAACACATATGAATGAATATAAAATATGATGGTTTTCCCAGTTTGGGTTTCCAGGGGAAACATTTGTGTGTAATGTTTGTATTTGCCATTGTATATTTTTTGTTCTTTTACTGAATATCTATTTACAGTATATATTGTACAAGATTAGAATTTACATTTGGTAACAGAGCTTTATTGGCTTCAGGGGGACACCTTTTTGGTCAAGGGTTTGGCTCGAGACTGTGATAATCCTTGTTACAGTGGGAGATCTATGGTATTGATTTTTCACATGAAAAGAAATGGAAAGAAATTCGAAGCTGGAGATCGAGAAGTTTAATGGGAAACATTTTGAGTTGTGGAAGCTCAATATGGAATATCTGTTGGTGGACACAGATCAATGGATCATGGTATATCTAGGTGCTACACCTATAGGAACTTCAACAGATGACTGGAAAAAGTTGGATCTGAAATCAAAGAGCACAATCTGACTATGTCTCTCCAATTCAGTATTATTGAATGTGTCAAAGGAAGCTACAACCAAGGATTTATGGGAAAAGTTGGGGAAGTTGTATCAGTCTAAGTCCCTAGTAAATAAACTATTCCTTAGAAAGAAGTTGTATAACCTGAGGATGAGAGATGGAGACTCATTGCCAGAGAATTTGAATGCCTTCAATACTGTGGTAAGTCAGTTAGTATCTTTTGAGATTAAAATTTCAGATGAAGATAAATGTATCAGTTTATTGTGTTCTTTACTAGACTCCTGGGATGGTCTGGTTGTGGCCATAGGTAGTAATACAATTGCCTTGAATTTTGAAGAAGTGGTCTCATCCTTGTTGTATGAGGAGATGAGATGGAAGAATATGTAAGGACAGATCACATATGCATTATTTGTAAGAGGACGTTCCCAGGAAAGGAATAGATCTAATTTCTCAAGTGGTAGATCTAAGTCTAAGGGTAGATCTAAATCTCCCAAAATTTTTGTAAGGGTATGTTGGAGATGTGGAAAAGAAGGGCACTACAAGAAGAAGTGTAGATCCAAGGTTGAGAAAAAGAAGGGATCTGAAGAATGATGCAGGAGCATCGTCGACTCATCAAGCGAGCGAGCACATCAAGCGGAGATCAGCCGGATAAACCAACCCAAATTTTTTAAAATGCTTTGGGATTGTTGCGCCAGACCTTTAATGAATCATTTATGAAAAGCGCCTTTTGTATATTGTATTGGACTTTGAGCGATACACTCTCTTCCTTAGTAGATAGGAGGCATTTAATCTAGTTAATGCTGGTAGATAGGATTTTAAGTCTAGATTTGATAGTTTAGAGTCCGAGAGGGAAAACGAATATAGACACCCTCATTGTACCATTGTAAGATAGCAGTGAAGAATAGAGGAAGCATTCAGGAGAAGAGAGGAGAAAACAAAGAATGTTGTATGAATAACACCCATGTACAGGCATTCTAAATTAATAGAAGGAAGCTTTGATTCAAGCTCATGGTTTGTGTTGTTTTCTCTGTGTATTGATGTTATGCTCAGGAATGTGTGCTTCTTGTTATGCATTTTCTTTGTATATGTTGTGAATGTGATTTCATGTTTCAAACTGAAGTCTGAAAGGGAGAGAGAGTGAGGTTCAATTGTTTCTCTATCTGAGCCAGGAGATTCCTGCAAGGTGTGTAGTTGAAAACATCTGCAAGGAGTGCGTTGATGAAGGCTCAGGTAGTCTAACTCTTGTACTCATTCACCCATAAGTGGATTTGGGTTGTTGAAGCCATGCAAGGAGTGCACAGGTTGAACAAGAAGTCTCACTTGTAAATATGAGCAAAGGAGATCGAAGACTGCTGCTGCAGGAGTGCACAGGGTCGGAAGGATTCAACACTTGGGAAGTTGCTGAATGTTGAGCACAAGGAGTGCACGCAAAGAGATCTCTTTTCTAAGAGATTGAGAATATAGAAGAATCTCAGGAGGGGCAAAGCTTTCAAATCCGTTGAAGGATCACACCGGAGGGTTTGTGTTAGGAAATCCTCAAGAAGGGTGAAGTGACAGTCGAGATCTCGTGGAGAAGCTCAGGGAAATTCCGTCAGTCGTTAGATCTTAGGAAGTTGCGCAGGGTTTAAGCCCAGAGGCAGAGGAGGAGTCTCGGAAGAGTCATCGGGATATCAGAGTCATCGGGGTTTTGTTAAGCCAGAGAATCGAGACCTTGTAAGTCCCGAAATACCGACGAAGAATCCTAGCCGATGATCTCGGCAGGACACGCGTCAGACATCAGGATAAGAGTCAGGATTTTACCCATAGGAGTTTCAAGAGTGTAGAATCGTTGCATCAGGGAATCGCAATCTGCGATATCTCGACGGGCGCTCATAACCGTCCATCAACAGGGACACGTGGCAGGAGATCCGAGGAAGTCAGGGTTCAGCATTTTTGGGTTTCCAAAGGCAAAGGGATTGTTGCATTAGAAATCACGATTTCGCGATACCCGATAAGGCGACGAGGAAGCAGTGACGTGGAGGAGTAATCTCTCACGTGCATCGGGGATCGGCATATCAGGATTCTCGGTGACGAGAAAATCACGGCAGGAGAAGTCGCGAAACTCCGAAACGCGACGGTCCCACAGTCGTAGCATTTCAGTGGAGGACAGATGTCACTCCATATCGGGGATCGGGACTTGGAAGGGTCTGTGAATTTGTGAAATGAGAATCGTGATATCCCGATACACGATTTACCAATCTGTCATAGGAGTGTGGGCCACAGTAGAGCAGGTGAGTAGACAGGTGTCAACATATCGGAGTTTAGGTTTTGAAAGTCCCATGCACATGACAACGGGAATCGTGATATCCCGATACACGATTTCTCGACGGGGTTAAGGATCGTAGTGGAGGACGGGTGTTGGAAGGGTCAACCCTCGCAGGATTCGACGCCAAGTGGCATCGGGAATCAGAAAATCGGACATCCCGAGCGTGTATGTTCTACACACTCCAATTCCGCGAATTCTGAAACTCCGACAGGGGAAAGCACGTGGTCTCGTGGACTAGCAGGTCGCATGAGAATGGAGTTAGTGGAGGGAGCTAAGGAGTGGAGGAAGGTACCATCGGGAATCGGGAATCGGGGATTTGTGAAGTAATTTGATCACGACAGCGCAAGTGTTGATTTCCCGACAGGAGAATTCCCGATAAGAGTAAGGAACACGTGGGTGAATATTCATCAGGGTTCAGGGATTTGTGAGACCCGATCCTGTGCTTTCAGGACTTGCGATCTTGTGAGGTCCGATTTCCTGATTTGGAGTAGGGAGATCATAAGAGGCATTATGTGGGTATTGAGAACTTCCGATAAGGGAGTTGAAGAGAAATTTAGTTCTTTGGGTCGAAGGAAAAGAAGGTCCTGTGGGAGCGGACGTGCCTTGGGTGGCGCATTTGCGTCAGAGTGGTATCAGAGCGAGAAAATTTCTATGTTTTCTGTAGTAGAGGAGAGGAGAGAATTTCACCATGCCACCGAGGAGAGAAAGACAATCACCCGATCCAGAGAATAGGGGGAACCAGAGGGGAAGAGGGAGACAAGAACAAAATCTAGAAATGGAAAGGCAGATACATGATCTTCGAGTGAGACTAGAAGATATGGAAGCAACGCAGAGATGCACAGCCAGTGCTGGAGATCTGAGTGACTCCGAAGGTGAAGTTGAAGTTGAACAACAAGGAGAAGTTGCATCTGAAGATGCAGCCAATGAACGATTAATTAAGGCTATCGCCCGGATGAGTTCAAAAACAAAGATGGACATTCCAGCTTATGAAGGGCGTCTGGATGCAGAAGATCTTCTAGATTGGATTAGAGCTCTTGACACCTACTTCGATTATGAGGATATCGAAGAGGATAAGAAGGTCAGGTATGTTGTCACTTGATTGAAGGGACACACAGCATTATGGTGGTACGAGCTTCAAGAAGATAGACGTTCCAAAGGCAAGCAAAATATTAAAAGCTGGGATCGAATGATTGTGAAGATGAAGGCAAAGTTCATCCCAAGGGATTATCAAATCACATTGTTCAGGAGAATGCAGAACCTGAGATAGAAGGTGATGATGGTGAAGGAGTATACTGAGGAATTCTACAAGCTAAATATCAGAGAAGGTCATCGGGAGAGCGATGACGAAAAATCTTCCAGGTATATGAATGGCTTGAGATACGATATCCAGGACGAGATGAGTATGATGACCATCAGAACGGTGGAGGATGCATATTATATGGCGTTGAAAGCAGAAGAGAAGTTGAGCCGTAAGCCAGGACAGTGAGGCCGAGGTAGGAGCCAGCCAAAAGGTAAGTCGGTTGCCCAAGATAGGTTCCAGAAGTCCAAGGACGACTGGAAGAAGCCTCAGACTAGAACAGAAAGAGTTGGAAGTTCACAGTGAGGACAGCACGCTGAACAGCGAAGACAACATACGGAACAAGGCGGAGGATACGTTGATAATAACACATTTCCTCGTACCAGAGGTAGAGGAAGAGGCAAAGGTGGAGTCATCACATGCTTCACATGTGGAAAGAATGGACACAAGGAAGTTGACTGTCCAGATAGGAAGAAGGTAGAGGAGAAGCTCACATCGCCGAGGCACAGAGGCGAGATGTTGAAGCAGAAGACACAGAAGACAGAAGGTCATTGATGATGCGTAAGGTTCTCTTAACACCTAAGAAGGAGGTGGAGGACACAGCTCAAAGAAACAGACTTTTTAGAACCACATGCAATATCAAAGACCGGAAATGCAAGGTCATCATGGATAGCGGTAGCACAGATAATCTCGTTTCAACCGAGATGGTGGAGAAATTAGAACTAGAGACAACTAATCACCCGAGTCCATACAAAGTTTCATGGCTACAGAAGGGACATCAGGTAAATGTCACTAAACAGTGCTTAGTTGAAATCAAGATATGAGGATATAATGATAGGATTTTATGTGATGTTATTCCTATGGATGTATGTCATTTATTGCTAGGCAGACCATGGCAATATGACAGGAACATAATTCATGATGGGAAGATGAATACGTATACTTTGGAGAAGAATGGAAGAACACATATGCTACTTCCAATTAAAGATAAAGAAGTAAAACCAGAACCGAGAAATACTGTACTTCTCATGAGTGGGAAGGAACTTCTRGCGGAAGTAAAGAAGAAGGAAGATCCACAATTCTTTGTGGTCAGGAAACCAAAAATCATTTTGACCAGCACAAGAGTGGATGATTTGCTGGAAGAAATTCAGGAACTGCTGGAAGAGTTTGCTGACATTGTGGTAGATGAATTACCTCATTCGTTGCCACCGATGAGGAGCATGAGTCATCATATAGACCTCATACCAGGAGCCAGTTTTCCAAACAAAGTTGTGTACAGGTTGACGCCGCAGGAAAATGAAGAAGTCAAAAGGCAGGTGCAGGAACTGTTAGATAAAGGGCTGATCAGGGAGAGTTTAAGCGCATGTGCCGTTCCAACCGTATTAAGTCCAAAGAAAGATGGAGGTTGGAGAATGTGCACCGATTCCAAAGCCATTAACAAGAAAACCATCAGGTACAGGTTTCCATTTCCACGGATGGATGACTTGATGGACTGTTTAAGTGGAGCCAAAAAAATTTCAAAAGTTGATTTGAAAAGAAGATACCATTAGATTCGCATGAGGGAAGGCGATGAGTGGAAGCCATCCTTCAAAACCAACGAAGGGTTGTATGAATGGCTAGTCATGTCGTTTGGCTTGACGAATGCACTGAGTACCTTCATGAGGCTAATGAATGAAGTGTTGAAGGAATTCATTGGTAAGTTTGTCATTGTTTATCTGGATGACATATTGATTTTCAGTAAAACAAAAGAAGAACATCTGAAGCATTTAGCTGCAGTAATGAAGAAGCTACAGCAGGAGAAGTTGTTGATCAATATGAGGAAATCTTCATTTATGAAGACATAACTCATTTACTTGGGATTTGTCATATCGGTGAATGAATTAAAGATGGATCCAATTAAATTGGAGGTAATTAAAAATTGGCCATCACCGAGAAATATTTTCGAGGTGAGAAGTTTTCATGGACTGGCTAGTTTCTACCGAAAATTCATCAGGAATTTTAGTGGGATTAGTGCAGCGATGATGGACACTGTCAGGAAAAGACATAAATATTTTCATTGGACTGAAGAGGCATAGAAGAGCTTCAATCTGTTGAAGCGGAAGATCACAGAACAACCGGTTTTGGTGTTGCCGGATTTTGCGAAAGTGTTCCAAGTAGAATGTGATGCAAGTGGCTTTGCCATATGAGCAGTATTGAGCCAGGAGGACAGACCAATTGCGTATTTCAGCGAGAAGCTGGATGAGGAAAAAGTAAATTACTCCACATATGACAAAGAATTGTATGCTATCATACAAACATTGAAGAAATGAAGGCATTACTTGATCCCGAAAGAATTTGTTTTATATAGTGATAATCATGCATTGCAGTTTGTGACTCAACAGGAGAAGTTGAATCAGAAACATGCTAAATGGGTAGAGTATATGCAGAATTTTACATTTGTAATTAAACACATTTCAGGTACTGCTAGCAAAGTGGTTGATGCTTTGAGCATGAAGTGTTTGTTGCTGGAGGAGTTCCAAGTCAAGACATTGGGTTTTGAAAATCTTAGGGACATGTACACAGGAGATGCAGATTTTGCAGAGGCATATGAAGCAGCTGAGAATCCAATTCTCAGAGACAGAATCGCATGGGTAGATTACATGATCCAAAATGGATTTTTGTTCAAAGGAAATCAACTCTGCATTCCGAATTGCTCCATGAGGGAGAATCTGTTAAAGGAGAAGCACAATTGTGGATTGGCAAGGCATTTTGGCCACGAAAAAACATTTGCAAAGCTGAACAAGTCATATTTTTGGCCGAGGATGTGAACATATGTCAAGAGGTTTGTCGACAGGTGCAAAATTTTCCAGCATTCAAAGGGAAGAAAGCAGAATGCGGGATTCTATCAACCATTACCCATACCCGAGAGGTCGTGGGATGAAATCAGCATGGATTTCGTATTAGGATTTCCTAGGATACAAAGAGGACATGATTCGATCTTTGTGGTGGTTGACAGGTTTTACAAAATGGCACATTTTATCCCATGTCAGAAGACCAACGATACGACATGGATACAAAATTCATTGGACATTTCTGGAGGACAGGGATATGAAATTCATAGTATCGGACAAGGATATGAAATTCATTGGACATTTCTGGAGGACACTCTGGAAGAAGATGGGAACTAACTTGATGTTTAGTTCTGCCTATCATCCTTAGATGGATGGGCAAACAGATGTGGTAAATAGGAGTCTGGGAGATTTATTAAGAAGCTTGCTGACAGAGCACCACAACAGTTGGGACAATGTGTTGCCACAGGCAGAGTTTGCATACAACGACTCAGTGAACAGGAGCACAAGCAAAAGTCCATTTGAGATTGTATATGACAGGAAGCCAAGAGGAGTTTCTGAATTGAGGGATTCAGAGCAGATAACAACTAAGAGAAAAAGCGTTGAAAAATTCGCAGAGGCGATGGAAGAACTTCACAGCAGGGTGAAGGAGCGATTGCTAGAATCAAACCAGGAATATAAGTGCAGAGCGGATTAGCATCAGAGACAACTTTAGTTCGAGGTTGGTGATCTAGTTCTGGCACATCTGAGGAAGGAAAGGTTCCCAAAGGGAACATACAACAAGCTAAAAATGAAGAAAATTGGGCCATGCAGAGTCCTAAAGAAATTAGGAGAAAACGCTTATGAAATTGAGTTGCCAGGTGAGATCTGAATATCTCTGACATTCAATGTCTCAGAATTATATCCATATAAGGCTGAGGAAGCAGGAGCTGGAAGTAATGAACAACAGGAGGTCTAGTGGCAGAAGTAGATGCCGATTGCAGAGAAGCCACAGATGGAGCGTATACTCGACAAGCGAGTGAGCAAAAAGACTAGTCGGAAGCAATACTCCGAGTATCTGGTCAAATGGAAGAACCACCCAGTGGAAGATGCTAGCTGGGTAAGAGAAGCAGAGATTCAAAATCATGGACAGACCATCCAGGAGCTCATGGATAGGAGCCCATGAAAGTTTTCAAGTCGAGGAGTATGATGCAGGAGCATCATCGACTCATCAAGTGAGCCAACACATCAAGCGGAGATCAGTTGTACAAACCAACCCAAATTTTTTAAAATGCTTTGGGATTGTTGCGCCAGACCTTTAATGAATCATTTATAAAAATTTCCTTTTGTATATTGTATTGGCCTTTGAGCGATACGCTCTCGTCCTTAGTAGATAGGAGGCATTTAATCTAGTTAATGCTGGTAGATAGGATTTTAAGTCTAGATTTGATAGTTTAGAGTCCGAGAGGGAAAACGAATATAGACACCCTCATTATACCATTGTAAGATAGAAGTGAAGAATAGAGGAAGCATTCAGGAGAAGAGAGGAGAAAACAGAGAATGTTGTATGAAGAACACCCATGTACAGGCATTTTGAATTAATAGAAGGAAGCTTTGATTCAATCTCATGGTTTGTGTTGTTTTCTCTGTGTATTGATGTTATGCTGAGGAATGTCTGCTTCTTGTTATGCATTTTCTTTGTATATGTTGTGAATGTGATTTCATGTTTCAAACTGAAGTTTGAAAGGGAGAGAGAGCGAGGTTCAATTGTTTCTCTATCCGAGCCAGGAGATTCCTGCAAGGTGTGTAGTTGAAAACATCCGCAAGGAGTGCGTTGATGAATGCTCAGGTAGTCTAACTCTTGTACTCATTCACCCAGAAGTGGATTTGGGTTGTTGAAGCCATGCAAGGAGTGCACAGGCTGAAGAAGAAGTCTCACTTGTAAATCTGAGCAAAGGAGATCGAAGACTGCTGCTGCAGGAGTGCACATGGTCAGAAGGATTCAACACTTGGGAAGTTGTTGAATGTTGAGCGCAAGGAGTGCATGCAAAGAGATCTCTTTGCTAAGAGATTGAGAAGCTAGAAGAATCTCAGGAGGGGCAAAGCTTTCAAATCCGTTGAAGGATCACACCGGAGGGTTTGTGTTAGGAAATCCTCAAGAAGGGTGAAGTGACGGTCGAGATCTCATGGAGAAGCTCGGGGAAATTCCTTCAGTCGTTAGATCTTAGAAAGTTGCGCAAGGTTTAAGCCCAGAGGCAGAGGAGGAGTCCTGGAAGAGTCATCGGGATATCAGAGTCATCGGGGTTTTGTTAAGCCAGAGAATCGATACCTTGTAAGTCCTGAAATACCGACGAAGAATCCTAGCCGTTGATCTTGGCAGGACACGCGTCAGACATCAGGACAAGAGTCAGGATTTTACCCATCGGGGTTTCAGGAGTGTAGAATCGTTGCATCAAGGAATCACGATCCGTGATATCCCGAAGGGAGCTCATAACCGTCCATCAACAGGGACACGTGGCAGGAGATCTGAGGAAGTCGGGGTTCGACATTTCGGGGTTTCCAAAGGAAAAGGGATTGTTGCATTAGAAATTGCGATTTTGCGATACCCGATAAGGAGACAAGGAAGCGGTGACGTGGAGGAGTAAGCTCTCACGTGCATTAGGGATCAGCATATAGGGATTCTCGGTGACGAGAAAATCACGGCAGAAGAAGTCGTGAAACTCCGAAGCGCGACGGTCCCACAGTCGTAGCATTTCAGTGGAGGAAAAGTGTCACTCCATATCGGGGATCGGGACTTGGAAGGGTCCATGAATTTGTGCAATGGGAATTGCGATATCCTGATACGTGATTTCCCGATCTATCACAGGAGTGTGGGCCACAGTAGAGCAGGTGAGTAGATAGGTGTCAACATATCGGAGTTCGGGTGTTTGAAAGTCCTGTGCACATGACAACGGGAATCGCGATATCTCGATACGCGATTTCCCGACGGGGTTAAGGATCGTAGTGGAGGATAGGTGTTGGAAGGGTCAACCCTCACAGGAGTCAACACCAAGTGGCATCGGGAATCAGAGAATCAGAGATCCCGAGCGTGTAAGTTCTACACACTCCAATTCCGCGAATTCCAAAACTCCGACAGGGGAAAGCATGTGGTCTCGTGGACTAGAAGGTCGCATGAGAACGAAGTTAGAGGAGGGAGCTAAGGAGTGGAGGAAGGTACCATCAGGAAATGAGAATCGGGGATTTGTGAAGTAATTTGATCACGACAGCGCAAGTGTTGATTTCTCGATGGGAGAATTCCTGATAAGAGTAAGGAGCACGTGGGTGAATATTCATCGGGGTTCAGGGATTTGTGAGACCCGATCCTGTGCTTTCAGGACTCACGATCTTGCGAGGTCCGATTTCCTGATTTGGAGTAGGGAGATCATATGAGGCATTATGTGGGTATTGAGAACTTCCGATAAGGGAGTTGAAGAGAAATTTAGTTCTTTGGGCCGAAGGAAAAGAAGGTCCTGTGGGAGCGGACGTGCCCTAGGTGGCGTGTTTGCATCAAAGAATCTCATTCTACAGAAGAAAAGACCTCCAAGAGAGAAGGAGGGGATGTGTACTTGGCTTATTCAAGAACATATGTAGATCATGAGGCACGTTTGGTTGAATCTGGTGCATCCTTTCATATGACTCCCCATAGGGAGTGGTTTTGCGAATATGAAAGGTATGATGGAGGTAATGTTTTATTAGGTGATGATTCGACAACCAAAATCATAGGAAGAGGAAGAGTCGAGTTGAGGCTCATAGATGGAAGGATTAGAACACTTCCTGGTGTTCTCCACATCCCAGGTTTGGCCAAAATTTTGATTTTTGTAAGAAAAATGGACAATGCAGGGGTAAAAGCAATATTTGAAAATGAAACTTGCAGGATGGTTCGAGGAGAAATGGTGTTGCTGAAAGGAGTTCGGTTTGGAACTTTGTATAAGATGGAAGGAAGAACTATTAGTGATGGGTGTAATAGTTCCATTGTTCCTAATATTGGAGTTGAAGAAGAAAGAACTCCTATAATCTCTGGAGAAAAGGCTATGTTGTGGCATCAAAGACTGGGGCATATCATAGAGAAGGGTCGTCGAATACTACATGGTAAAGGTATGGTTGAAGGTATGTCTAACTGCTCTCTAAATTTTGATTTATGTGAACATTGTATATATGGAAAGAAGAATCGGGTAAGATTCCCTTCTGGTGCAAAGAGGCCAGAAGGAATCTTACAAGTAGTTCACAATGATCTTTTTAGACCTCTGTCAGTCCCATCATTGGGAAAATCTGTGTACTACGTCTCATTTATAGATGAATTCTCGAGGAATAATTGGATGAGCATAGGAGAGAGGATTTGTCAAAGTCTTGAAGTAAACAGGGACCATCCATCATCAAGACTGACAGGTGGCACATGATCCTCAACCCCGGAGCAAATCACTTTGAGGATTTTTCAGTTTGAGACTTGAAAAACCTGAAGTCTGGAGAGCCGGAGTAAACGAAAACCGTTAGATCAGTTTGAAGTGGAAGGACAGGATAAGCTAGAAAATAATCATCGCATAAATATCGAGCCGCTGATCTCAGAACATGATCGATGGACAACGTTTAGTTTGGGTCTAAAATTTGTGAGGAGGTTATTGTTCGAGGACTCTCACTTCAGAAGAATTGGCAACTTGAAAATTCGAAATAATCGAAGTCTGAAGTCTCGACTTGAATGAGGATCCACGTTAGCAAGACTACATCAGTAAGGACACGTGGCGCAATTAGACAATGACAAGTGTCAATTTGATTTGACACCTCAGGTACGTGCAAATCACAAATACAAGTGACACGTGGTAGCTACTAGTCTCATGACACGTCATCAAGTGATGTAAGTAAGTGACTTCACTTTGAAAGTTTTACTCCAGGAGTTTTACCACCAGCAGATGCCCTAAGCCCCGAATCCTGAAGTCCTAAAGTGGATATGAGTCGTTCGATCTTAAGATCACTTCAAATGCATTATCAACCATTTATCGAGTACAATGGAAGGACAGTGTAAGTGGAAGTGTTAACTAACAACAAGTGGTTCCCACCATCTATGACTTGTTCAACAGGTGACCACTCAAGAGGAGAATGAAGCAACGATCAAGCTTAAAGTTATGAAGTGCTAAAGTCACCTATGATCATTGATCATTCAGGAGGGTACGTGTCAATGGATTGTGAACTCCAGGTGAAACTACTCCAGGAAAACATGAAGGAGAAAGGTTTGATATTGCCAAAGGATGAAGTCCTAGAGAGGAGGATAGTCGTTGTATTAAAGAGGACACGCATCCGTGGATTGTGTTCTTTAGGAAAAAGCAAAGGATGGATGAAGGAAAGTTGAGAGTTGAGATTTTCGAACCCCGAATACCCAGAGGGATTGTGACTGTCTATCCAAAAGGGACACGCATCATTGGATCGTGGACTCTGGGTGAAATGCTTCAAGAGAAAGTGAATTTAGAGAATCAAAACTCCTGAATCCCGAAAGGAGAAATCAATCTCTTTTGTTGGTTTGGAGGGCCACATGTCACCTAATCATTGAGACTACAAATCGTGCGTGGACAGAGGAAAGAAGGAATGAATGGAATATATATCAGAGTCGTTGATCGAAGGAGCACCATCAATATCATGAGATCGACGGTCCCATTTCATTGTTGGGCTAGAACATGTTTGCGCCTTAATTTTTCATGAGCAGGTTGCAATCGTAACCAAGTTTTTGGAGAAAGGATGTGTGGAGGCTTGTACTGAATTGTGGGGAGAAAAGAGGGTTTCCCTCAAACTACTTATGGACATGCTTGCAATCCCATGGTGACGTGAATTTCATAGCCCAAGGTCATATCATTAAAAGGATCTAGTGCTCACTAAACGAATCTTGGGAAGCCCCTATAGAATAGGCATATGGTCAGCACCAGAGGTCACATGAAGGAAGGGGATTAGAAATGAAAGAATCCATAATTGATTGTTTGTAACTACCAGAAAGGAGTGATTGTATTGGCTAGAGAACTCGAGGAGCTACAGGGTGATCGCCAGAGGAACTAAAGAGTCTTGAGGTAACTGCCAGTGAAATGAAGACTGATAATAGATACAATTGATAGATGGAAAAGTGTCAAAGCCTATAACTACAATAGAGAAGATAAGCTCAACTATGAAAAATAAGACGAAGTGTCCCACTGCCCAAGAAGGAAAAGAATCTCAGGATAAGCCATTGTTAATGAAAAGACTCAGTATAACTGCTAAAGAAGACGATGATTTGCATGGATGATCTGGCAGAGGACTTGGCATGATAAATATACGCATAATAGAGAAGAGATGGTTTTTTTCCATTGAGTGTGATTTATGCATGTAGAAGCATGTTGTGTGCAGAAGATGAAACGCACAGAAGAGGCGCAATGGATAGAATGGAAATAAGACATAGAGAAGAAAGCGCAGAAGAAGCAAGGAAAAAAAATGCATATCTGAGAGAGGAAGACAAAGTTGAGGTGCACATATAGAGACAGAGAAGAAGATAAAAAAACTCAAGAAGATGCGAGTAGGAATACATTGATGCAGGCAAAGCAGAGCAGTGTACAAGAACAATGGTGAGACTGGTAAGCCATTGATAAATATTTTATCACTGTGATAAATTTATGAGAAGCAAAGATTTATATTTTAGCATGGTAGGGAGGTGCTAGAGAGGATTGTTGTCCTTAGATTTTCAAGTGGGTGCTTGAACACAGGGAGTTTTAGCTTCCATGTGGTTGTAGCTAGAAAAAACATGGTGGTAGGGTGGTGCAAGGGAGAACTATTGTTTTCTTTTATATAGATTGGTTCTTGTGTAACTAGAAGTTGGTACTTCCATCCAGTTGCTGATGGAAAACTCAGGGAGTTGATGCTTCCTTCTAGTGGGTGCTAGAGAAACCAGGGAGTTGGTGCTTCCTTCTATTGGGTGCTAGAGAAACTAGAGAGTTGGTGCTCTCAGAAAGTTGTTTCCTATAAAACAGAGGTGGTAACCTCAAAGGGAGTTGGTGCTCCTAATAATTTTGATGTACAAAAAATAAATATTACTTATCATATTGAGAAGAAGAGGTTTTTCCCTTTATTGGTTTCCTTAGGAAATATCTTTCTTTGTATATTTGATGTGTGTGATTGATGTTGAATATTCTATTGCTTACTTCCCTGCATTACTGTGATCATCATTGAGTGTTCTATAAAGAGTTTAAAATGGGCATAATTGTTTAAGCACAATAACAACTGATTCACCCCCCCCCCCTCTCAGTTGTCCAACAAATGGTTTTAGATTGGGTTCCTTTTATTTAAAGGTAGATTAGTAAGCTTAAACATTCCAAGTCATTAAGGAAGTTCAACTAATAACAACCCCCTTTTCAATGGAACAAACTTTGGCTTCTGGAAGGTTAGGGTAAGAACCTACATAATGTCTTTAGGTGCAGATGTATGGGATGTGGTAGAGATTGGTTATGCAAATCCAGTTGTACTAGCTAACAAGGATGACAATCTAGAATTTAGCTTCAACACTAAGGCTATGAATGTTATTCAGAGTGGGCTTGCAGAAGAAGAATTTGTAAAAGTTATGCACTTAGAATCTGCCAAAGAAATGTGGGACAAAATCATTAGTAGTTATGAAGGTAATAAGAAGGTAAAGAATGCCAAGCTTCAAACCTACATATTACAGTTTGAACAACTAAATGTGAATGAGGATGAGACAATTAATAATTTTTTCTTAAGAGTTGAGGAGCTTGTGAATGCCATGAATGGTCTTGGTGAGAAGATTGAAGATGTATTATTAATTCAGAAGATATTAAGATCTCTGCCTGGTATATTCAATCCAAAAGTTTCTACAATAGAAGAACTGAATGATCTTAAGACTTTGTATATTGGTCAACTCCTAAGAACTCTAACTTCTTATGAAATGAGGATTAGTAAAGATAAATCTACCACTAGAGAAGCATCATTTAAAGAAGATAAGAATGAGGATTTTGAGCCTGATGAAATTGAAGCTGTTAAGCCTGAATATTCGCTCATTACTCCTTAATTGGGGCATATTACATTAGTAATGTTATTTTATTTATGTCGTCTTTATTCCATTAGTTTTAATTATACCTCCTAGTCTCCTATATATACCAAGGAGACATTTTCATTTTGAATCATCTGGTACTTGAACATTTATGTGAGGTAAAAGGAGGTTTCCCCCTCGAAGAGGCTTATTATATGAAATGATCTCTTTTTCAAGGAATTGAGTACTTAGTCGGAGGTTTTTCTATGCTATATTTATATTTGGTTCTTAACATATGGTATTAGAGCTCAAGGTCTTGGGGTTTCGCTGCTACATCTGAGAGACCTTGGAATTTTCGCTATAACGTTTTTTCTACAACGTTTCAGAAGGCACAACTTGGAGGATATTTAGTAGACAGATCAAGATATGTTGGGTTAAAATTTTCACTCCTAAGGCCTTACACTTTTGGAGATACAACATGTGCAAGATAGGGTTTGGGAATCATCCTGAACTGAGTCATTGCGGAATTTTCGCTATAAAAATATTGTTGTAACGTTTCATACCCTGAAATCTAGAGGATATTCAAAAAAATTAGAAAGGTATCTGTGGTAAAATGTTTAGATTTTGGGTCGTCTCAAATTTCTAGATACATCCTGTGGAAGATAGGGTATCTGACTATTCCTATTGACAAGTCTCAAGAAGGCGTTCCAGGTAAAACAATCATAACTTATTCCTAGAGTATCCAAATTGAGTGGGACTAGTTTCATTGGATAGAGGATAGTCTATAGTATTTCTGGTACGCGTTTCCGAATTTTATATCAATTATTTTGTGTGGGGCACGCTATATAAGTGAGATCTCCTGGAAAGGCCAAAAATCAACAATTTTTGGGGAAGTTACCAGAAAATCGACTTTGCACATCCAATTTTGATCAGACCTGTGGCATTGCAGAGAAGAAATATCAAAGAACTACATAAAAGAAAGTTTCATACCCAGAAGGGATAAAACTTGGGAGATACAATAGAAGAAAGTCTTCCTAGCAGAACCACCTCAAAATCAAGGTTCAAAAGTGATACTCGGCCAACATGCCACCCAAAATGGGAACTTCTACACCAAATAATCCTCCAAACAATCCTACTTGGACTCTTGATGAAGGTGAAGAAATGCGTAGGGACATAAATGATTTTCAAAATAATATAGTAACAAAAGATCAACTGCAAGAGATGGAAGCTAAGTTGGAGGCAAAGATGGATGGTTTAAAATAGGAGATCATGGAAGTATTGAAACATTTTGTAACAGAGAAGACACCAGAAAGTGAAAATGCATCCCATGAAATTCATGATGAAGGAAGTTGAATCAAGAATGGAGAAACTCCAACTTTGGGTTGAAGACCAACCATGTTCCTAAGATCGATATGAGGAAGTTTCATGGCAAGGACCCAATCACATGGATACTTCAGATGGAGCAATTATTCGATCTACATAATGTGCCACATACATAAAAGGTACGAATTTCTTCTTTATATTTATATCCCAATCAATTTGTATGGTATCGATGGATTTGTTCTCTCAAGTCACTCGTCAATTGGACAATTTTCATGGAAGAAATGATAGCACACTATGAGGATACAAGGAGAAATACCTGTTTTAGCCAATTGATAAATCTCAAGCAAAAGGGTTCAGTTACCGAGCACATTGAGAACTTCGAAAGATTGAATATAAAGGTAACAGATATTCCAAATGAGCACTTGATTGATGTATTCATCGGAACTTTAAAGGATAACATTCAACATGAGGTTATCCTTTGGGAACCCAAATCATTGGAGAATGCATTTAAGGTGGAAATAAATGTTGAAAGTAAAAATATGGCTATGGCTACTAGAAGGACCAATCCTAACATCTATAGAGAGAACAATGCTCCTTATTCAAAAACACCTCAACCTACAAGGTTGACACCTCAACAATTGGAGGAGAGAAAAGAAAAATGTTTATGATTTAATTGTGACAACAAGTAAAGTAAGGGACATAAGTGTGGTGAGAAGAAATTATTCTACATAGATTGTGAAGAGGAAGAAGAACAAGAACAAGAACCATCTCAATATGAAAAGGTAGAAGAAATTTTGTTTGAAGAGTTGACTCACACGATATCATGTAATGCATTGGCTGGAATTAGCACTCCTCAAACCCTCAAGATCGAAGGATACATCAAAAAGAAAAAGGTAATAGTCCTAATTGATTCTGGTAGTACTCATAATTTCATTCACTATAAATTAGCC
>ML836150.1:20321-35973 GCA_009831015.1 Picea engelmannii
TGATTTCTATACCCATGGGTGGTGCGAATGTTGTACTAGGAATCCGATGGTTACAATCATTAGGAACAATGGCTTTTAATTTTCAAGAACTTTTCATGAAATTTTCATTGGAAGGAAAAGAAATTGAGTTAATAGGTATCACAAGGAAACCCAGTAAGGTGATAATCTCTAATGGCATGACAAAATTATTGAAAAAGGGGCATCAAGGAGTTATTGCACAACTATACTCACTAGATGTTCAAACATCTAAGCCATCTATTCCTCAATATCTCCAAGGGATCATTGATAAGCATTCCAAAGTATTTGAATATATTCCCAAAGGTATTCCACCCACTCGAAATCATGATCATGAAATTCACCTAATTCATGGGAGTGTTCCTCCTAACATCAGACCACAGAGATACCCTTACGCCTAGAAGAGTGAAATTGAGCGCATGGTTGAAGAAAAGTTAGAGGTTGGCATTATTAGACCTAGCCAAAGTTCTTATTCTACACCAGTGGTAATGGTATTCAATAAATATAGCTCATGGTGTATGTGTCCAGATTATAAAGACCTGAACACGATCACTATTAAAGATAAGTTTCCCATTCCTGTCATTGATGAATTGTTATATGAACTACATGGAGAAATCTATTTCACAAAATTGGATCTCCGTTGAGGGTATCATCAGATTAGAATGAAGGAATAAGATATCCCAAAAACAACATTACGAACTCATGAAGGCCATTATTAATTTTTGGTCATGCCTTTTGGCCTTACAAATGCACCTTCCACATTCCAAGGGTTGATGAATTCCATTTTCAAGCCCTTCCTTTGAAAATTTGTGTTAGTATTTTTTGATGATATACTAATCTATCTGTGACATGTTAACAAGGTGCTACAACTACTAAAGGAGCAACAACTATATGCCAAACCATCCAAATGTTTCTTTGGAGTGAAGGAGGTAGAGTATTTGGGTCATATTGTATCCCATGAAGGTGTCAAGGTAGACCCTAACAATATTAAGGCCATGATGGACTAGTCGATTCCCAAAACATTGAAGAATCTTAGAGGATTTTTTGGTTTGACAGGTTACTACCGCACGTTTGTTTGACACTATGGAGGAATAGTATCACCTTTAATGACACTAACTAAGAAGGATTCATTTTCATGGACTCCAGAGACAACTAAATCTTTTGAACAACTTAAAGAGGTGATGTGAAAATATCTTATCTTGACCACTCCAGACTTCACAAAAGCCTTTATTGTGGAATGTGATGCCTCAGGAAATGGAATTGGTGTTGTCCTAGTGCAAGAAGGAAGGCCTCTGGATTTTGAAATTCAACAACTCAAGGGAGAGGACTTACACAAACCCATTTATGAGAAGGAAATGATGGAAATACTACATGCATTGAAGAAATGGTGTCCTTACCTAATAGGTAGGCACTTCAAGGTGAAAACAGATCATGATAGTCTTAAATACTTCTTGGAACAAAGTCTATCTTCAGAAGAAAAACAAAAATGGGTAACCAAGATATTGGGTTATGATTTTGAAATCATCTATAAAAAGGGGAAGAAAAATGTTGTGGCACATGCACTCTCAAGAAAGGATGAAGATGTTGAGGCATTTCTTTGTGCTATCTCACTCATCCAACCCGATTGGATAATAGAAGAAAGGGATGAATGGAAGAATGACAAAAAAGTGTGGACTTTGATTCAAATGTTGTAGCAGGATTCCAGTGCATCAGATACATTTACATAAAAAAATGATTCACTATGGTACAAAGATCGCTTATATTTATGTAAGAACTCCAAACTCAAACAAAAGGTAGTATTGGAATTGTACACCTCTCTAGTAGGAGGGCACTTTGTATTTTTGAAAACCTACCATAGAATCAAGAAGGATTTTTTTGGGATGGCCTTAAAACTAATGTTCAAAGGTTTGTGGCAGAATGTTTGGTTTTCCAACAAAATAAGGAGGAAACAATTAAGACCCTAGGTCTTTTACAAACATTAGCCATCCCAAGTCAGCGCTGGGAGGAGGTTTCCATGGATTTAATCATAGGGTTACCGAATTCTGAAGGAAAGAGTGTCATCATGGTGATTGTTGATAGACTGACCAAGTACGCACACTTTTGTGCACTCTCTCATCCCTTCAAAGATAATATAGTTGCCACCGTATTCATGGAGACAGTTCAAAAGATACATGACAACCCAAAGATTATTGTAAGTGACAAAGATCCCATCTTCACTGGACATTTTTGGACATAATTACTTTCTTGTTTGGGTACTCAATTGGCTCATAGCTCATCCTATCATCCTCAATTTGGTGGACAAACTGAAATAGTGAACAAATGTCTGGACGGCTACCTTCGTTGCTTTGTCTCTGATAAACAAACACAATGGTTCAAATGGTTACCATTGGCAGAATGGTGGTATAACACTTCCTTTCATACTGGAACAAAATTGACACCATTTATGGCACTCTATGGATACCACCTTCCTTCCATTACTGCTTCTCTAAAAGAAAAATCTAAGGTTCAAGCAGTGGAAGATCACATTGAGAATCAACAACAAGTTCTCCAAATCTTAAAGGACAACCTGACCATGGCACATAATTGCATGAAACAACAAGAAGATCAACATCGTAGTGAAAGAAGTTTTGAAGTAGGGAATTGGTTGTTTTTAAGACTACAACCATACAAACATATGTCCCTCAAGCAAGCCAAGAAGGATAATAAATTATCACCAAAGTACTATGGACCTTATAAGGTGTTGCAAAATATTGGTACTATGGCATACAAATTGGATTTGCCTGCATCTTCACGAGTACATCTAGTTTTCCATGTTTCATGCTTAAAGAAGGTTATAGGAGACAAGATCCCAGTTCAAACTATATTTCCAGAACTTGATGAGGAAGGAAAAATCATATTGGAGGCTGAAGCCATCATTGACACAAGAATTTTCCAGTTGAGGAATAGATCCATTTCAGAGTATCTCATTAAATGGAGGAAACTACTGGCTAAAGATTCCACTTGGGAAGATGAGTCTTTTATACAGAAGCATCTAGAGTTACTCAAGCGTTGTGGACAACACTTGTCTCAAGGGGAGGCCCATGTTAAGCCCTAATATTGTCTCATTACCCCTTAATTGGGGCATATTACATTAGTAATGTTATTTTATTTATGTCGTCTTTATTCCATTAGTTGTAATTATACCTCCTAGTCTCCTATATATACCAAGGAGACATTTTCATTTGGAATCATCTAGTACTTGAACATTTGTGTGGGGTAAAAGGAGTTTGACCCCTCGAAGAGGATTATTATCTGAAATTATCTCTTTTTCAAGGCGTTGAGTACTTATTCTGAGGTTTTTCTATGCTATATTGATATTTGGTTCTTAACAGAAGAAATTTTTTTGAGAAGACTAAAGAAAGGATTAGGCAAGTACCAAGGCAAGTTACCCTTCAAATTTTTTAACTATGGAAAGATAGGTCAATTTGCATCTAAGTGTCTACACAAGAAGAACGACCAGAACTCTGAAGGTGAAGAGAAGTACAAATCCAAAATATTTGATAAAAAGAAAATTTTATGTGTAAACAATGATGACTCTTAAAAAGACATGAATAGTGACTCTTACTGTGAATATAAGTTAAATGAATTCATGCTTATGGCCAAAGAGTATTATGATAATAAAAGAATAGAAAATGATGTTGATGATGAAGAATATGTAGTTGAATTGGAAGGAGAGTTGATCAAATCTTTGGAAGAGATTGATAGACTCAGACTTAAGAAGAGAAAGAAAAACCAATTGTTGATATAGTTCGAGAAAGGTAGTAAAAAAACTGATGAAGACTTTTCCCTACTAAAAATGGAATTAGAAGAGGCAAAGAAAATAGAGGACATTCTAAAAGAACAATTATCAGAGAAGAAGGCAAGATGTGATCCTCTAGAAGAAGAAGTAGTGAAAACTAGAAAAGAGTTGGAGAAGTTTAAAGCCTTGTATCACCATAATCTGTCAAGTATCAAATCCTTAGAAAGATTAGCCACCATTATGAACCAGCAAAGGAATCCAAAGTTGAAAACTGGCTTGGTTTATGAAGAGGGATCAAGTAGTGGTCAACCAAGCAACAAATAACCCATCAAGTTTGTCAAATCTACAACCAATGACAACATCAAACCTACAGAAATGAAGGAAGATAATCGGCCACCAAGGAGGAGTAAAGAAAATGGTTCTATAACTGAATCTGTAGAACAAAGAAATAATACACCCTATGCTCAAGGAAATCATCAACATGGAATAATTGACATACTTAAATAAGACATCCATTTTCCAGGTACATAATTTTTTTTCTATGGATATTGTTTCCACTGTTCTAACTTTGGCCACAAATCTATAAATTGTTCCTTAATATTTAGACATGAGGAATCAAGACACCCAAGGAATACATATCTACCACAACAAAGAATGATACAGACAAGTAACAAACAACCATAGATTTCAAATGGTCAAATTAAGTTTAGAGACATGCAACTGAAGAGGTCAAGAAATAATGAACAACCAATGAGTAGACAACATTACACCAATAAATTTGACCTATTGAACAATGAGATCGAATGCTATAAATATCATAACTTCGGTCACAAGGATGCACATCTCCATCTGAATAATTACAAAGCAGATACAAGGATAAAACCCTTAGGTAGAAATGTCAACGCATGGAAAAAGAAAGATAGTGAAAAATGTGGTCTAGTACTTTCAGCTCGAAAAAACAAAGACCCTTGGTATATAGACAGTGGATGTTACAAGCACATGATTGGAGACAAGGACAAGTCTCTATATATAAGTAAAAGCACAAGGATATATAAAAATGTTGATATTGAATCCTCCCCTACAAGAAAAGAAGAAGACTCAGATATAATAAAAGAATGTTATGTTAGCATTTATCCCATGGGAGAAGTACAAGAAGAATCATGTCATAAGATTGAATCAGGAGTTGTGAATCTTAGAAAGAAGGTTGAGAAGTCAAACACCCAAATCAAGTTCTTGAACATTTCCATGATCTTGGATAGTCAGAGATCACCAAATGACAAATTTAGTCTTAGATACAACAAGGAAGAAATAGTACTCCTAAGAAGTCTAACACGGGTCCTTAATTTGTAAATAGGGAAAGCATGTATGACACAGGTTCTTCAAGTTCAAAGAATTAAAGAAATACTACAATATTTAGAAGATCAGATCAAGGAAGACATCGAGAAGATACTCATACACCTCAAAGTAAGTTTAGACGAGAGACACCTTCATGGATGAATCAAAGGAGGTATGAGAGTGTTTGTAATGGTTCTTTTTTTCTCTTATGATGGATATGGTCATAAAATCCTTGGATTGTAGGCATCATGACTATATATATATATATATATATATATATATGAGCTACAATTGTGCAGTGTTCCAGTAGGACAACACCATCCTTTAGAAACACAGGGGGAGTCATTCAGTTATGAAAAGAAAAGGTTGATAAAGGAGTCCCAGTGAGAGAGATGAACAATATTGAGTATACTAGAGAGGACATAGCTGAAGTTGAATATGAATAGGTCCAAGAATCCAGTATTTCATTTCAATACCAAGAACATCCCCATCAAATACCACTTTCTAAGAGAGAAGGTCACCAATAAGAGTGTTCAGGTTCATTACATTCCAACCTCAGAACAAAATGTAGACATCTTTACTAAACCCCTAGCCAAGACACCATTTGAATATCTATGTCAAAAGTTGGGTGTAATATCTTCTCTCACCTAAGAGAGTCCATCTTGTCAGGGGGAGTTTGTGTTGGTTGAATATATGATACCTCTAAAAAGTATTGCAACAACTCAGGGGGAGAATGTTTTCTTTGACATTGATGTCAAAGGGGTAGAAAAGGTGTGGTCTCAATGGTATAGTTGGAGGTATAAGTAGAATAGTGCATCCCTTCAAGGTTTCCATCAATTCCAAAGGGGGAGACTATTGGCATGTTTACAGGCAAATTGTGCTTGTCATTGATGGAAAGAACAACAATGACAATGGTATGTTTACAAGCAATAAAATAAGAAATGAGGAAAACAACAATGACGACAAACAGGGAAATCATAAGTTTAGGAGAAGAATCGAACAGTATGGAAATAAAAGATTAGGAGGAATAACGTGAGTATGAAGAGATCAAAGCTCAGAAAGAAGCATAAGCTGAGGAGGAGGAGCGAACAATATGAAGATATCAAAGCTCATAAGAGATAGTGCTTTGCGCTTTCCAGAAGTGCAGTTGAGGTCCAAGAGAAGGACTCACAGGAGGAGGAAAGGTCGATACCTTTGAACAATTAGAAAACTTTCTAAGTCAGAGAGATCAGAAAGCTTAGGAGGAAGAACGACAGTGGCCATTGGATCACCAATCCCGAATACCTGATGATCGTTATATCAACGTCCCGTGACCATAGGAAGCATAGAGGATAAGTACAA
Source organism: Picea engelmannii (assembly GCA_009831015.1). NCBI lineage: Eukaryota > Viridiplantae > Streptophyta > Pinopsida > Pinales > Pinaceae > Picea > Picea engelmannii. Next base: position 26,791 of record ML836150.1, read on the forward strand.
GTCTGATCCGTTGGATCTGAGCACCGAGTATCAAGAGTCATTGGACCCAGAAATAAATGCATGAAGGTTAAGCCTTTGGATAAGCATGGGCGAGAAGACTTATCAAAGTCTCGAAGTTTTGAAGTAAGCAGGGATCGTCCATCGTTAAGACTGACAGTCGACGCACGATTGTCAACTTCAAAGAAAATCACTTCGAGGATTTTTCAGTTTGAGACTTGAAAAACTCGAAGTCTGGAGAGTCAGAGAGTCGGAGTAAATGACAGTCGTTAGATCAGTTTGAAGTGGAAGGACATGATACGCTAGAAAATCAACATGGTATAAATATAGAGTCACCGATCTGAGAACATGATCGACGAACAATGTTTAGTTTGGGACTAAAAGTTGCGAGGAGGTTATTGTTCAAGGACTCTCACTTTGGAATAATTGGCGACTTGAAAATTCGAAATACCTAAAGTCCCAAAGTCCAACAGTGAATGAGAATCCATGTCAACAAGACTACATTAGCAAGGACACATGGCACAATCAGACAATTACAAGTTTCAAGTTGATTCGACACTTTAGGTACGTGAAAATCACAAATATCAGTGACATGTGGTAGTTACTAGGCTCATGACACATCATCAAGTGACGTCACTCCAGAAGTTTTACTCCAGGAGTTTTACCACCAGTGGATTCCCTAAGTCTCGAAGTCTCGAATGCCGAAGTCCTGAAGTGGATATGAGTCATCCGATCTGAAGATCACTTTATATGCATTCTCAACCGTTGATCTACTATAGTGGGAGGACAGTGTAAGTGAAAGTGTTAACCGACAGCAAGCGGTTTCCACTGCCTATGACTTATTCAACAAGTGACCACTCTGGAGGAGAATGAAGCAGTGATCAAGATTAAAGTTCTAAAGTGCCGAAGTCACCTTTGATCATTGATCATGCAGGAGGGTATGTGTCAACAGATCGTGAACTCCGAGAAAATGCGAAGGAGAAAGGTTTGAAATTGTTGAAGGCCAAATCCCTAGAGCAGAGGATAGTCGTTGGATTAAAGAGGACACGTGTCAGTGGCTTGTCAGCTCCAGTAGAGAGAAAAAGAAGTATGAAGGAAGGTTGAGAATTGAGATTTCCAAACCCCGAATACCCAAAGGGATTGTGACTGTCGATCCAAAAGGGACATGAATCATTGGATAGTGGAATCCAGGTGAAATGCTCTGGGAGCAAGCAGAGTTTGAGAATCAAAACTCCCGAAGCCCGAAAGAGAAATTGATCTTGTCCATTGGTTTGGAGGGCCACATGTCACCAGATCATTGAGACTAAGGATCATGCGTGGATAGAGGAAATAAGGCAGTAAAGGAAGACAGATCGGACTCATTGATCAAAGGAGCACTGTCAAGATCGTGAGATCAATGGTCCCATCACATTGCGGGGCCATAACATGCTCAGGCCATAATTTTTCATGAGCAGACCGCAATCAAAACCATGGTTTTGGAGAAAGTACGAGTGGAGGCTTGTACTGAATTGTGGGGTGAAAAACGAGTTTTGCTCAAACTTCCTATGGACGTGCCTGCAATTGCGTGGTAACTTGAAGTTCATAGCCCAAGGTCATATCGTGAAAAGGAAATAGTGCTCACTAAATGGAGCTTGGGAAGCGCCTTTAGAATAGGCATATGGTCACCACGAGAGGTCACGTGAAGGAAGGGGCTTAGAAGACAAAGAAACCATAATTGGCTCATTGTAAATGAAAGAACGAAGTAATTGTATCGGCTAAAGAACTCGAGGAGCTATAGGGTGATCGCCAAAGGATATGAAGAGTCTTGAGGTAACTGCCAATATAATGAAGACTGATCATAGAGACAATTGACAGATGGAAAATTGTCAAAGTCTGTAACTACAACAGAGAGTATAAGCTCAACTGTGACAAATAAGACAAAGTGTCTCACTACTCGAGAAGACAAAGAATATGAGGATAAGCCATTGATAATGAAAAGACTCATTATAGCCGCCAAAGAAGACAATGAGTTTCATGGATGATCTGGCAAAGGACTTGGCATGATAAATATATGAAAAATAGAGAAGAGATGGTTTTTTTCTGTTGAATGTGATTTGTGCATGTAGAAGCATGTTTTGTGTAGGAGGTAAAACATACATAAGAGGCATAGAAAATAGAATGGAAATAATACATAGAGCATAAACCACAAAAGAATAAAGGAACATAAATGCATATCTGAGAGAGGAAGAGAAATATGAGGTGCACATCCCGAGACAGAACAGAAGATCATAAATTTGAAGAAGATGTGAGCAGGAAGACACTGATGCAGGTATAGCAGGACAATGTAGCAAAACAATGATGATACTAGTAAGCCATTGATAAATATTGTATCACTGCGATAAATTTATGAGAAGCAAATATTTATACTTCAGGGTGGTAGGGAGCTGCTAGGAAGGACTGTTGTCCTCAGAGTTTCAAGTGGGTGCTTGAACGCAGGGAGTTGTAGCTTCCATCTGGTTGCAGCCAGAAAATCCAAGGTGGCATGGTGGTGTAAGGGAAAACTATTGTTCTATGTTACACAAATTGGTGCCTGTGTAACTGGAAGTTGGTGCCTCCATCCAGTTGGTGTTGGAACACTCTGGGAGTTGGTTCTTCCTTCTAGTGGGTTATAGAGAAACTAGGGAGTTGGTGCTTCCTTCTAGTGGGTGCTAGAGAAACCAGAGAGTTGGTGCTCTCAACAAGTTGTTGCTTGTAAAACATAGGTGGTAGCCTCAAAGGGATTTGATGCTCGTAAGAATGATAATGTACAGAAAATAAAGATTACTTATCATATCAAGAAGAATAGGTTTTTCCCTTTATGGGTTTCCTCAAGAAATATTTGTCTTTGTATATTTCATGTGTGTGATTGATGTCGAATATTCTATTCCTTAGTTCCTTGCATTATATTTATCGTCATTGAGTGTTTTGTAAAGAGTTTAAAATGGGCATAATTGTTTAAGCATAGTAACAACTAATTCACCCCCCTCTCAGTTGTCCAACAACTTTAACAATGTATTTATTAATAAATTTAATGTATTATATGTGTTAGTGTATGTAATGATGTATTAATGTGTTAAAATGCATTAATTAATTAAAATGTATTATTTAAATAAAAATGTGTTATGACTTTAATAATATATTTATTAAGATATTAATATTTTATAAAATATCTATTAATGTCTTATTATTTTAATTACTTATTATTAATGTATGTATTAATTAATTAATAAATTATACAGTAATGTAATAATGTATTGTTAATGTATTTAACATTTTAATGTTGTTTTATTCAATACATTATAGTTAACATATATGACTAAATTATTAATGTATTAAGCTTTGGTAATGCATTTATTGAGATATTTATATTTATAGTAAAATATTTATATATTAATGTATTAATATTTTAATAAAGCATTTATATTTGATAATTTATTAATTAATTAATAGATTACATTATTGATATATTATAATTTTAATTTGTTACATTATACATTTATGTATTCATACTTTATTAATTTATTACTAAAAACATTAAGATCAATCTATTACTACTACTCTATCTATTGATGTATTATTTTATTAATGTATTAAAACTTTATTAATGATATTTTAGTAATGTGTTTATTAATGGATTGAATGTATTAAATGTATTGGTGTATGTAATGATGTATTATTTAATAAAAAATGTATTATTACTTCAAAATATATTTATTAATGTATTATTATCTTAGTTAGTATATTAATGTATTCTTTATCGGATCTTAAGAGGGTAAGTAATTACTACAATTCTTTAGAATTTTTTGTTTGTGTGCTCGAAAAACATTAAGTGACTATAGTAACCTAATAATATATTAATAATGCATTAAACTTTAGTAATTATTAATGTATCAATGTATTAAACTTTAGTAATGTATTTATTAAGTTATTTTTTTAAGGTATTAAAGTATTTATATTTATATTAATATTTTAATGAAATATCTATTAATGTATTTAATGATGTATTAATCTATTAATAGATTGCATTATATATTTATGTATCAATTTATTAATAAATTAATAGATTACATTATATAAATTTATGTATTAATACTTTAATTTGTAATAATGTATTACTAAATCTACTAAGGTCAATCTATTACTACTTTATTAATGTATTATCATTGTATTATTTTATTAGTATATTAATACATTATTAATGCATTTAATGCATTAAATGTGTTAGTGTATTTAATGATGTATTAATTATGTATTATTAATGTATTAATTATGCAATAATGTACTAATGTATTGTTAATGTAGTAACATGTTAATAATGTTTTACTAAATGCATTAAGTTCAATATTTTTTTTTGAACAAGAAATAGAAAAGATATATTGATTGGTGTGGATAAATCCATTGATGTTACAAAAAAACAATCCTGGAGGATTGTATTAGAGTTCTTCTTGGAGAGAGATGATTACAAAAACGGGAATGATCATAAAGTGAGTTACATCCCCTTTTACTTACAAAAAATCTGTGTGTAGAGTTTCCTAGGTAGATTCGACAGTAGGAGGTGCTTAAATAAGCAAGAAAACAATACATATAGAGGTTTGAGATTAAAAGGAAACTAGCTAAGACATTCTTCTCCACCTTCGGTTTCTTCACATTCCTCCTAAAGCTCGGGAGAGGCTCATTCAACTATGGCATTTGGTTGATCGAATTGGACTGGGCATTCCTTGAGTATCCTTGCTGAGCTTCTGATTTTCTTGTGGGGGGCTGCGTATCATCTAGCTGGTCCATTTTGTGTTGTAGAGTGTCAATCTGCAGACGATTGGCATCGATTTGGCTTTGCTATGCATCAGTTTCATCCTAGAGCTTTCTTATCAGGAAGAGGTGCTGAGTTAATGTCTCCATCTCGAATGCACGGTTGGGGCTCAACACTCTCAATTGCTCTCTTAGGTTGTTGCATCTTCCACATTCGACCTCCCAAATGTCCTCAAGCCAACTATCTGAGTCTTCCTATGCAACAATCTCCTGTTGCATTTCACTATTGCCTGAAGAAAGGCCAAACTTGGCTGACTCTTATGGGTTCTGCATAGGGCCAAGGGGAAAAATCAGACACGAGGCTACTTGGAGCTTGGGAGGGCGGCAAAGAGGCCAAGAAGCAAAGGGCAGAAGGGGGGGCCAAGGAATGCTTGAGAGATGAATGGGGACATACCAAGCTCTGCAATTGAGGATGTGAAGAAGAATGGGGACATACCAAGCTCTGCAATTGAGCAATTCAGAGCACAATGTAACCCAATAAACTCATAGAGGGAGTCTGGAATGACGCAAAGGTGGTGAGAGGGCTCATATAAGTACTAGGAGGGTCCGAAAGGGCAAGCGACCCGAAGGGATTTCCCATGGAAGCCAAACGTAGGGCAAGGACGACTGCATGAATGTTGAGGAGGGGAATGACAAACGTTCCTGTGGGTTCATGGGAGGAGTCATCTACATAGTACTAGCTAACACCATGGAAGTGCAACTGACGCCAGGGGAGTTGTACCGGCGTGGGGGATGAGAGTCTCATACATCAAATCCACACAAACGAGGCAGGGAGTCTGTATTTCCCATGTGAGAGAGAGATTTTGCGTTGTTTGGAGATAAGGGATCCTTATGAGCTCGGGGGATATGGTCTGTGTGTGGCACATGCCATCTAGTGCACCTACAAGTGTTCATGTGGATGACTACAAGCATCCACTTGGAGCTGTCGTGACTTCCATTGTGAGCATCTAGTGGGGACAAACTATAACGGGTGGGAATGTCCCCTTCCCTCAAAAATTAGGTGAGGCTATCATATTTCTTATCCATGTGTTCGTGGAATTTTCTTAGACCCTAGGGAAAGGGGCTTCTCTAGTGGCCTTTTTTTCTCTCCTGGGTGCTCATTAGTACATGGGAATTGGGGTTGAGACTCCATCGATATAGAGAGTGTTTGGATTTGTCCCTATAGTTTCATTGGCCATCTTGTCGGCTTCACTATTGTTGCCTTGAAGGATGTGAAAGAAGGTGACTTTGATTTCTCTAGAGGCCAGCCGGGTTTTGTCCAGGATTTTCTTTACGCTCGGATCTTTGGGGTTTGTTCCCTTAACCATCAGTCTTATTATGGTGTTAGAGTCTCCTAGGACAACAAGCTCTCAAATTTCCTTGGATTGGGCTAATTGAACTCCCTTTAAAAGGGCGTAGGTCTCAGCTTTGTTGTTGGTTTCCATCCCTAGATTCCAGTGGTAGAGAGATGTTATTTTCCCCCTGGGATCGTAAAGAATCCCCCCCCACACCTACCTCCCCTGGGTTTACTTTAGATGCACCATCGAAGCAAAGAGTATGTGTTTTATGCTTTTGGATCCAAAGGTCTATGTTGAGGATGTTATGAAGCTGCCAGCTTGAACTTGGAGCTACATTGGAATGCTTAGAAGTCCTGAGATTGAAGCTTTCCATCCAATCCTTTTCCCAGGCGGCCCAATTTGTTGAGTCTTCGATTTTTAGATGTCTAGTGTTTATGGATTAAGAGAGAAGAATCTTTGAATTAACAACGACTGTTTGAGAGGGAGTGGCCTTACCTTGGAAAAATTTTGTGTTTCTTGTTTTACAGATCTTCCAACATATAATTTTTGCAAGCGCCCGCCACATACGTTTCAGAACTAGCTTGTCCTTGAAGGATCCCTGATAGTACTTGTCCCATTTTCCCAGGTTCGGGTGGGGAGAAGAAGGTCATCGTATAAATCTAACGAGATCCCTGAAGGCTAGGGTCCAACAAGTTTTTGCAAAGGGGCATTCCCATAACAAATGGTTGAGATTTTATTGGGTATTCTAACAAAGCGGAAAAATGAAGGGGCCAAGGAAGCCTCTCTGGATGAGGTTATCCCATGTTAGGATTTTTTCATGGACTAGAGTCTAGGTGAAGAAATTGATTTTCGGAAGGGAGTCCCAGTTCCAAACATTTTTCCATTTTGATGAGGATTGGTGATCTCTCGTGCTATCGAGGAGCTGGCTATATCCTTCTTTGACTGAGTATCCCTTGTTCTCCCATCCCCTATTTTCTGGCTGGTTTTTTGGATGGGTGTTGCCCCATTTAGGAGAATGATAAGACATTGAGCCTGTGTTGTTAGTTGTTGCGGGACATCCCCCAGGTTCCAATCTCTCCAACTGCCATTATCATTCCAGGCTGAGATTTCATACAAGGTGCGCTTACTCAACTCTAACATCGATCATTTTAGTTCCATGATATTTTCATCGCTAGGGTTGAAGGTCACCCCAAATATGCGATCCTCCCACATTTTTATTGATTTTCCATTACCTGGGATCGAAGATAGAGGCTCTCTGAAGAAGGGGACGACTCCCTTTATTAGCTTCTAGATTTGGGACCCTGCCTGGTGAGTTAGCAGATTGTCCATACTTCTCTTTCTTTTACCTAGTCTATATTTGTTTATGATCGTCTGTTTCCACCAATCATTGCCAAAGTGATGTAACATGTAAATGATCTATATTATAATGAATAAAATTTATTGCCAACTACAGAGAGAAACAGATGGAGATTTGGGAGCTAAGTAATCCATAAGAGAGGGAAGGGGTCCAAGGGGGAGAGTTACCCATATATATTAAACCAAAACCCATTTCTTATTTCCTTCTAAGTTATCCTTACCATGAACCTTCCATTAGTTGTTGATTGTTCTAGAGCCAAATCATTGAATTCATGTAAGAGGGTTGTTGTGAGAGTCACTTCCCATGGTTATTGAGAGCATGGGGGATTATTAAAATCATCTTGGGGAAGAGTGAAATTCAAGCACTCAAGATAAAGGGAGGAAATTTGTATGGGTAGGGGACCAGAATTATGTATTCACATTTTTGCAAGAAGAACAGTTTTTACATGGAGTTTTCTAGCCATCAATGGAGTTCTCAGTATTGAAGATTAAAGGAAGTTTTCATCGGAATGTTTGGTTTTTTTTTGGATCTATAATATAATGAAGAAAGAGTTTGTGTACATGGGAATAATGATTTGTTTGAAATTCATCAAGGAAGAAAGTGTTTTTGCTAGTGGGATTTTTTTTTTTGCAGTTGTAGAATTCTTGAGGTCCTAGAAAGTATATAATTCTTGTTTGACCTTTGCTAGAAGCCTTGGAGGGGAGTGGAAAGTCCTAAGGGAATGTGAAAAGTGAAGGGGGATTCCATCCCTTGGTTTTTGCAAGTTGAGGGGAAAGGAACTGGTGGAATGGAAATAGTTGTGTGTTTTGACTATTGAGAAGGAGACATTATCCAGCCTTAGGGACCACTGCCTCTTTTGGATTCATAGCCCTAGCTCCGGGGTGTCTTTTTGTTGAGATATGCAATAGAAAGCCTATAGTTGGGATGAACGTTCGTCCTCTACAATGTGTTGCACATTTTATAATATAAGTGTTGTTATTTGTTGTGTTTATGCATGTATAATGTTGTTATAGTTGTTGTGCAATTTACCCTTAAATATATTTGGTTGTTATTTCTTGCTGTGAGCAGAATGATGCCTTTAAATCCTTGTTTATGTGTATGAATAATGTTGTATGTATTTAGTTGTTGTTGTTGTGTGTAATGATCCCAAGCCATTATGAAAGGATCATCACTGTTTTGGTGTCCTTTTAAAACTTTTTCTGAGTGAGGTATTTCGTCAAACACTTTGTTGATCTACTCTTAGATGTGTTTATATGTGTGTATGCAGCAAATAACAGAAAGAGATAACCATGGAAGATACCTCAACCATATGCAATAAGATAGACAAGCCAAAACATCTCAATTCTTCTTTATTCATAAAATAGAGAAACCTGCTACAATGAAGATGTCGATCTGGAATGCTCAACAGATGGCCCAGAAGATAGACAATAGATAAGAGCTGCTACAAAATGCTCCCGCTAATACAAAATAATGCCTCCAAAGGATGAATAAGAAATGAAGATCAATACAAGCAGATCTGAATGCCAAACTCGCCAGCTAAAGATTGCCACACTCCAATAGAAGGCTAAAACCCTCAATAACTCGACCCTGCTGCCAAAAGTGTCCAATCACCCTAATAAATATGCCAACTAATAGATCGGGTGATGGTAAGAATAACCCAGGTGCCTGAATCTCCAAGATCCCTCTCAATCTCCGTAGATCTGAGTTTCCCACTGAATGGGGTGCCCC
>ML836151.1:5775-24311 GCA_009831015.1 Picea engelmannii
GGCAAGACAGTGGCAAATTTGCAAAGATACTGCTACTGTCCTAAGATGAATGAAAGTGTTTCGCGATATGTTCGGGGATGTTTGTTGTGTGCTACAAGTAAACCTAGTAATCGAAAGTTGGGTTTGTACACTCCACTTCTAGTTCCTTCTCGACCTTGGGAAAGTATTTCCATGGATTTTGTTGGTGGTTTACCTATGTTGAGAAGAGGTCATGATTATCTTTATGTTGTGGTTGATCGTTTTAGCAAGATGTGTATATTGATGCTATGTACTAAGCAGGTAACAGCAGAACAAACGGTACAGTTGTTCTTTCAAAATGTTTGGGTGCATTTTGGTTTGCCCAAGTCCATTATTTATGATCGGGATTCTCGATTTGTTGGAAGTTTTTGGTCGAGTTTGTGGGCACTCATGGACACCAAGTTGAAAAAGAGAACAAATTTTCATCCGCAGATAGATGGTCAGACAGAGGTGGTGAATCGTACAGTAGTACATATTCTGCGTGCTTATTGCAGCAAGCATCCTAAGCTTTGGGATGAACATTTACACTACGTTCATCATGCGTACAATCGAGCTAAGAACTCTTTGACTCAAACGTCGCCATTTGAGGCATGTTTTGGCTATTTGCCCAAGTCGCCTTTAGTTTTCATCTTTGGGAAAGATATTGTTGTTGATGGGCAATATGATATTGATCGGGCAGAGAAGTTCATTGAACAAATTCAGTCGATACATCAGGTGGTGCAAGAGCAGTTGGAAAAGAGTTAGGCCAAGTACAAAGCGAGACATGACAAGCATTGTGTTGATCATAGTTTCGAAGTTGGTGATGAAGTGTGGCTTTACATCAGCAAGGAGAGGCTTAAAGGAGAAGGTAAAAAGTTGAAACCAATTCAATATGGTCCCTTCAAGATTGTCGACAAGATTGGTAACAATGCTTTTCGTTTAGATTTGCCTCCATATATGCAGATGTATGCAGTTGTTAATGTTGAGAGTTTGAAGTTGTATGAGCCTCTGTTGATTGATGATCAAGGAGAGCATGCTCAGATTCCTTCCATAGATGATTTTTCTCCAGAGTATCTAAAAGAACTGTAGGAAGACACCATATTTGACAGGAGGATGCGAACTTCGAAGCGAGGAAATGTGAAGTATTTGCGAGTTGGTCTTAAAGGGACGAATCCAAGCAAAGCCAAGTGGATTGAGGTTGGAAGGGTGAGGGAACTATACCCTCATCTTCACATAGACTGAGATAGTCTTTTGGAGGTCCAAAAGCTTCCCAATGGGGAGGTGTGATCAGGGGATCAAATTTTTCTCAATTTTCAAAATGCTCGAAATGCGACGAAAACAGTGTCATTGTGTCCGTCTCGTCTTCCTAATTCCAGTGGTATATTTACTTTCTCAAACGGATTCTGTATGGAGAAGATATCACGATCTGTTCGCTAAGGCAAATAGGCAAAATTTTGGATGCTAACTGTACCTGTTCGTACAGTCCATACGGTGACGTGGAAAGGTCATACCGTCCTTACGGTGATGTGGCAGGTGGATGACATGGCACGTTTTCATTGGTTGATGATTACCGAATCTGGGGATGACACGTGTCATTAATGATCAATGGTGTGAGGACACGTGGCCCAATCCCTCGGCGCCATGTGTCGCTCGTTGACTAGTTGTTTGGTTATATAAAAATGTGTTGAGGGTTGTGGGGTTTGACCCCCGGACCTCCCCTTTATGTAATGACTTCATAACTCTTCGCTAACCAAAGTGTCTCCCTTTGTTCCTTGTTTACTATGCCAAACCACATATATTTAATGTTGATTAATGTTTGGATGGAAAGGGGGGTCGGGTCGGGGCTTAGCCCCGACCCGTGGACGTATTGTATTGCATATGACCCAACATATATTATAGCTCGAATGTTTTGGCGCGTGCATTGCATTGCATTGTATTGCAATGTATTGGAATATATTGCATTGTATATATTATATAACCATGTGTTAAATGTTGGTACGGGGTTTGAAACCAAGATCCGTGTGTTAAGTGTTGGCGCGGGGCCCAAATGGAAGTTGCACGGTTTTCAAACGGTCTAACCACCTTTTTGCCCAACGCGAGGTCACATGGCCATATGCCCAGGTGCCAAGGCGGTTAGGGGCTGGAGGCGCCTTAACCGTCCTACGGTTTGCACCGTTGGCGCGGTTGCGCCCAGTGTTGGGTTTTTACTCTTAAAAGAGCGTGTGAGCCAGGTTTGTGAAGGGGGAGTGCGAATTGTAGAACCAGAGACAGAAAGCTTGAAGAAGAAGACTTCCAGGAGGCCTAACTTCTTCATTTTTCGACTGATTGAGGTGTCGAAAGAGCCCAGACAAGGGTTTTGGGATGCTGGGAAGCCATTAGAGCAGTCGGTTTGTTAGTTTGAGCATTGTAAGACATGTTTTTGAGCACTTTTTGAGAAATTAATAATAATGATCCATGGGAAGCTGGACTAGGAGATGTAGCCCATAAGAGGGGTGAACTCCTTTATCAATTGTCGTGCACATGTGTTTATGTTCAATGTTTATGTTGTTGTCTATGTGTATTTTGCAAAAGTAATCCTTAATTTATGTGTTGCAAATTGATCATGTTGCTTTAAACACATAACATTTCACTTGCAAGATTTATTCAAGTTTTTCAAGTCTTCTTCATTTTTTAGATCAGTTTTGGCAGCACCAATTTGTGAAAGAATAATGATTAAAGAAGATAAAATATGATTTCCAAGTAATATGCATATTTTTTTTTAATAAGAGAAAAATGATCATGTAGTTTGTAAAAGTTAATTAAATGAATAGTATTATGAAAGAGTATATATATTATTTAGTTTCTCTTTGTTTAGTTAATTAAAAGTTATTAAGTAAAATAATATATTTTAGGAATATGTATAAAATAAAAATGAAGTAATTATTAATTAACTAATACTAATTATTGGTGCACTCAAAATCAAGGAAAAGAAAGATTAATAAGAATTCAAATTCAAATAAAAGTGTGGGAAAAGAAAAGTGGGTTGGGGGAATATACAGAGTTAATAAATAACTAAAGTAGAAACTACATGTGTACTCACTCAAATAGGAAATGAGGACAAGATCAAGGGAATACCCAAGAGTGAAAATAGGAAATATGGGAGTTAGGTCAGGATAATTTCTTATTTTATATTTTCAAATAAGTAATTACTTACGCAGTTGTGCATGTGAGTGATAGATGGGTGGGTGAATAATCAATAATCAGTAATTTAGTAAATTATATTGTTTCTTAAGTTAGATAAGTCGATTAATCCATAAAACCTATAAAAGGAAAGATTGATCTAAGAGGAAAATATTTTTTGCATCCTAATGTTTGATGGTTGTCGTAATGCTTGGAAACTTTCTATTAGTGATCGTTGAGAGCGAAGAGTGTTGTGAAGTGGATATTTTATTCTTAGTCTTAGCAACTTCACTCTTCTCTTATTGCCAGATTGGTCCCTTCTATACAACCCCATTGCATCTCAGGGATACTTGGAAAAGGAGAGTACCCACTAGAATTAGTAGGATGATCAACTAGTGGGTTACTTAAAGAATAACAAGTTGATGTAGGAAGGATTGGAGCTCACAAGCCCAGGATTCTATAAATTGAGAAACCATTCTACAATCATTCTTGTAATTTTTATTTTAGAGAATATTCAATTCTATATTTAATTTGATGAATTTAGAAATGGATGCTTATTTGCATGGTGGATTATACTACTAGTAATATTTATTACAATTGTAACCTTATATATTTGTTTATCAATTCAGATTTATTTAAAATAAAATTTGTCCATCTATAGAATTTTATTCAATTAGTTGTGGTACATAATTATTTATTTACTCATATAAAAGTTAACACAATATGGATTCAAAAGAGTTAAATCAATCCATTCCCATATTGTAAGAATTATTTATGGAAATTATACATTATAAGTACCCATTAAATTTCTCAAGTTGTAATTGATGTATATATGTATATAAATTGAAATTAATTCAAATGATTGGATAGAAGTTGAAGAAGTTAATATTTATGATCTGAATCTTATATGTATAGAATTTTGTTTTCAAAGGATATTGTTTTTTTAACCAAAACTAGAAAATTTATATTAATGAAGGTTGTAGTTGAGCTAAATAATACTAATACATACAACTATAAGCCTTCAAAATTTAATCAAGTGGAGCACTTCCAAACCAAAATTTTGAGTTTACATACGTCTAGTGGCAAAAATTCCCAATATTTGTTGCTACAGTAGATTCTATAATATCTACCTAACATGCATATAACTTTAAAAATAACATTATATTCAAAAACTATAGTGGCTAGTGGCCTCTTCCATTCCCAAATTAGTTGGCACATATTCCTAATCACCTATATCCATGTCCTCAAAGATTTTGTGTACTATGTCCTCCTCTTTTAATTCTCCCTATCCATAGTTTATTGACATCTGTTGGTTAGAGGCCCCTGAGTAAGCATCTTTTATCAATTGGACAATCAGATTTTTAAGCATGACACATTCTACCTCAAGTTTTACAATTTGTTTCTTTAGTTGGACCATAGTTCCCATGATGGAGGCTATTTGAGAGACAACCTACTTCTCATTTTACTAAACCTCAATTGTAACAGTGAAAATGGAGGACCTATTTCCTTGACTCATTTCCTCATGAATCCTTAACATTTTTCCCTTTTCTCATTGATCTCTATATTCCATGTCTGTTGGTATACTATTAAGAAGCATCATAAATCTAGAGAGGTGGAAACAACTTAATACAGGACAACACAATGAAAAACACAAGGTATCCTTTGCTATGCAACCATAAATCACATAATTGCTAGACCAAGAAAAATGTTGTCCATCCCACAAATTAGGTGTGTCAGGGATGTAAAATTCGCATAAGAATTTTATGCTCCAATAAGGAAAATCCACCCAAGCCCAAGAAATATCCATACCATAAAGCACAATATACCAAAAACACACTACCTAAAAAACTCCAAATCCAAAAACCACATACAGAACAATTTAAGATTGAAAATTAATGAACTTGCAAGGTATAATAAACCAAAAGGGTGATACAACTAAATTCTAGAAACTATTGATGAAGGAGAGTGATCCAGATGGATCTCGGTGGCCATCCACCTTTTCCATTGAATCACCATTTTGAGCATGTGGTTTTGATAAACCATGACATTCACCCTTTTGGTGGAGAATGGAATGTAATTCCATCTTCATTTGTTAATTGCAGACATCATGTAATGGTCTTATGTACATTCCTACAACATAGCGTTAATGCACCAGATCCCATTAGAACTCCGCAGTTAAGATTTCTCGAGCTAGAGAAGTATTGGGACGGGTGACCGCTCGGGAAGTCATAGTATTTTACATGCCTATATAATTTTATAAACTTAGTCCAATTCATCCCACATGCATCATGGGAATTGTTCTCCTCTCACTCTCTCATATATAATTGAGGTGAAGGAGGCCCTTTAAGCATGGAATGGAGTGTGATGTAAAGATTATTATGAATGAAGTGTAGCCAACATCTATTTCTTTTTAGAGATAAGATACGCCATTTTTCCAGTTTGTGTTCTACAATGATTTTCTATCTTATTCAGTAATAGAAGTTGGCTTTCATTGTATTTTTGTATTCTCTTCTATATTTTTGTTTATTTCATTGTTATATCTCAGTTATATTTCTGCCTTAATGTCGTTCTCAAAATAATCTGGATCAGTGGTATCAGAGTAGGTTGCTCCTTGTCATTTCTCAGAGCAGGTCCCCTACGAGGTCAGGGTATAGAGAGTTGGGTCTCAATATAGTTTTTATTGAGGAAAAATTCTCTTTCCATCCCAATCAACCTCCCATGGTGGAAGAAAAGAGAGACGACAAAGTAGGATATCCTTTCAAGACATTGCTCGTGTTGGATCATCTTGTCATTGATGCCAAAGGTTTAATTAATTGATTTCAAAGGATTGATTTCAAGTGATTTATTGATGTCAAGGGATGATTGATTGATTTATTTCAAGGAATTTATTGATGCCAAAGGTTTGATGTATGTCTTAGATCAATGAGTTGTCATTGATACATGATGATAGATGAAGATGGATCGATATGGTTTCATTGGTATATGATGCATTGTTGGATAGATGTAAAGATGAATCATTATTGTCTTATCATGGTTGATAAGGTGTACAAATGGATGAAATCCAAAGTTTTCCCCTTATGGTGAAATCCCTCACGGGAATACGCTTTGCGATTGAGTTATCCTTGTAGTATGGTTATGCTTCATTGTGAAATAATGAGTTGAAGATCAATGAATTTGTCAATGAAACTATCCTAGATGGATAGTGCTTATCATGCCATTTCCGGTGGTATGTGGAATGTCACATAACTCCTCATGGTTTGAGATTTATGGCCCTACGAAGATGAAGGACCCTCATATGTAGGATTGAAGCCCCAAAAGGTCAAAGAAATCAAAGTGCTTGAAAAGAAGAAATTATTATTTAAATGGTAAAGAAAAGTGACAAAGTCAAGGAGGATTATTTAAATAATAAAGTAAGGTGACAAATTCAAGGAGGAATATTTAAATTAGATAACTTTCTATTTATGGAAAGTGGTTAACCCTAAAAAGAGGAAAATAGGTTAAGTGACCTAGAAGTGACCTAGAAGATAGCTACGTGGAGAGTATAAATAAGAGGCAAGGGTCTCTTGTGTAAAATCTATCTTTTGTATCTTGTGTGAATCTCTTGTGCATCTCTTGAGAATATCTTAAAGATCTATTTTGAGAAAGAGATTGAGTGGAGGATCTCATGGATGCATCAATGTTTTTGTAAGTCTGAGATCTTGACAGAGAAAGTTTCAGAAGTTCAGAAACCCTAGTTTCTGAGGCATACGCGGGTTGACAGTGTATTAGGGTGCATACATATTGAGTTATACATGGGCTATCAATGTATTAGGGTGCGTACGTACGCGGGCTAACAGTGTATTAGAGTGCGTACATGTTGGAAAAACCATGGAAAATTGAAGAGATGAAGATGCAGAGGTTCTAGATTCTGAGATCAAGCTCCCAGGAAGGTATAAAATGCTCAGATACATCAGATATATCCATTGGTTCAAAAGGTATGGTCACATATTTGTATTGATGGATACTCTTTCTTATTGTATGGAAAATGCTTAAGGCATTCTTGGTATGGTTGTTGTGATTTGGTTTGTGTTGGTTGATGGAGTGAGAAACACTCTTATGATTCAATGTTGATATGATTTTTATAGTATGTTGATTGCTTATAGATGATTGAGTGGAATTCATATTATATGGTTGAGGAGCATGAGTAAGTTGTTGGAGATCTTGAATGTGTTGTGATTGGTTATGGTTCAGATTGGACAGTGAGAGACAGAAGAGAATGTGAATGAAGGTTGTATAAGATCTGAGTGTGTGATGAAAAGAAAACCTTAGTTTCTCAGAAGTGATACGCAAGTTTTAGTACAGACTAGCCGCGTACATACGAGAGTTGTACTACTGGTAGGGCACGTACATACTCATGATGCACTACCGACAAGTCACATACCTATTGACGAATTGATATTTGTTGAGGATTTTTGCCTCATCTCAATTGGTGTTGAGGGTGTAAGCTGAGTTTTTCATTATAGAGTTGGTGATCTTGTAGAGTTGTACTCTATTCAGTTGTTGCTAAAAAACCCAAGGATTGTAGTCCGTAATAAAAGGAAAATTGTACATACATCTTGTGTTCCTTGCGATGAAGACTTGTTGATGATATATGTTGTTGTTATATGTTGTTGATGTATATTTACATTTGACTGGTTATGAATGACAGTAATAAGTAATGAGTAAATGGTGATTGCTAACTAAGAAGTTTGTGAAGGGGAAGTTTTTGGGAAAAAGAGCCCTACACTGTTCACCCCCCCTCTCAGTGCAGTTGGTGTATCACACAATTGGTATCATAACAGGCCTCCATTATAAGCCTTAACAAGCTTGGAGGAGATCCATAAACACACAAATGGATTATGAAGTTCGAATCCTTGATGAGGAAAACTATTATACTTGGAGAATAGAAATGGTAGTGCATTTGAAAGACATGGGAGCGGGTATTTGGAAGGCAGCCATTGGTGGATCAGTTTCCTTGAAGAACAAATCAAAGTTTGCAACTCAAAGGGAAGGAAAGAAGAATGATGCATTAGCTCTCAAGACCATTCTTAGTGGACTCTCAAGCCCTATCAAAGAGAGCATGGGACAATGCACTTCCTCCAAGGATATATGGTGAAAGATAGAGGAGACATACCAAAGCAAGAAGAAAGACATTGAAGACAACTCCATCAAGACACATGAAGGTAAAGATTCTCCGAAAAATATTGGTTGCATTATTTCTAAAAGTGATGATGTTGGCAAAAAGGAAGATCTTGAAGACATTTCAAATGAAGGAAAAGATTCATGTGATGATGTTGACAAAAAGGAAGATCTTGAATACATTTCAAATGAAGGAAAAGAATCATGTGATGATGTTGACAAAAGGGAAGATCTTGAAGAAATTTCAAATGAAGGTAAAGATTCTACACAAACCCTTGATTGCAAAAATTCAAAATGTGATGATGTTGAATTTTTCTCTACAAGTGAAGAAGAAAATTTAGAAGTAGTTTGGATAAAATCAATTGATTGTTATCCCATGGAAGAAGTAGAAGAAAAACTATTGGAGCTTAAATATAAAGTTGAAAGAGGTCTATATGAATATAGCAATGACCACTATTATATAGAATATAGATATCTTTCGGATAACACTAAAAAATTTCTCAAGAAGAGTCAAAGGCACATTTTGAAGTTAAAAGAAATTCTCAAAGAACTAGAAGAAAGTAGTAAGACTCAATTAGAAGAAAAGGAAGAAGAGATCACAAGACTAAAGAATGAAAAAGAAGATAAGAAAGTAGATGATGAGATTAGCAAAAGTTTTGAAACTATTGCCCATCTCAAGACCCAAATTGAAGAAGCCAAAAGGGTAGAGGAACTATTGAGGAATCAAATAAATGAAAAGGAAGAGTCATGTCATGAGTTAGAAGCTAAAGTTGTTGATCTTAGAAAGAAAGTAGAGAATTCAAATAAATTACTGAATAGCTCACAAATATTGAATGAGATCTTATAAAGTCAAAGATCACCAAATGATAAATCAAGTCTTGGATACAAGGGAGAAACTACACATGATGAAGCAGGCACCTCAAAGAAGCACGAGGTAAGTCCCTTACTCTCAAAGGATGAAGACAATGTTGCAATTCAACCATCTACACAAGGCAAGGAAAATTTCAAAAGAACAAAGCAAGGAAGACATAAAGAAGCCATATTTACTCCTCAAAGAAGATGGACACCAAAGCAAAGGTATGAAAGTGTTTTTCATGGTCAATGTTATTCACGTAATGAATATGGTCACAAAGATTTGGAATGTAGATATTATGCAAGGAGAAATAATGGAATATTTCATAACACCATAAGGTGTTGGAGATGTGATCAAGTAGGACACATTGTTGTTCACTGTCACACCATGAGATGATACACATGTAGTGGATTTGGCCACAAATCCCAAGATTGATGGAACAAAAGAATAAAGTTAATGATAAGGAGTTCACATAGCATGACTAGAATAAGGAATGAAGTAAGGAAGGGAGAAAGATTTGAAAATATGGAAGCTCAGAGCTCAAGTTCTGAGAAGCAGGGACACATTCAGAAGTCAGTGAAGAAGACTAAACAACCAGAGAAGAATTGAAGTCTTAAGGGAAATCAAGTGTGTCATCTACTTAAGCATATGCGGGTGACAGTGGTAACAGTCGCATGCTGACCTTGAATAGGTCATGTACATACATGAGATGTCTATGCAGCAGACTGTGTATATGTGGTGAAGCCTAGGGAAAAGGGCTATGCACAGGGGTTGCATCTTGATGTGATGGTATAACTCTGTGATGTAGGGTCTGACATAGTTTATTGCAGGTTCTGACATTGTTTGTTGCAGGTTTTCATGATTACATATTGGATTATGTAAAGTGATGATATAAAGTGAAAGGCTATATTGGATGCATGGAACTAACCTATGAGCATGGATTGAGACATTTTCTATTGAAGAACAATGTTGGTTATGACAGTGAAGTCAATGGTACCTTGGTTATGTGATATATCTTGATGATGCTAGCTAGAGATGTCATTGATCTATTGAGGCACACTACTAGTACATGTATTGTTGGATGCTTGGTATTTGTTGTAGTGAATGGAGGATTGAGGTCGATTTGTTGGAGTACATGGTTGGTACATATTTGAGTTTCATTGATATATCTTATGATGTATTATTGAATCATTTTTTTGGATATCTTGGTGCATGCATTTGGCATATGGTGGGACTACATATTGGGACATGTAGTTGGTGAGTTGATGAGTTGATGAGTTGATGAGGTGATCATGTTGTACATCATTGATGAGTCTAATCTATAGTTTATGCATGATTGGTACAACTCTAGCACATTGGTAGAGGTGCCACTAGAATTTTGATTGGCATATATGTTATGGATTTGGCATACATGCATTGGTGCATGATTGATGTACTTTCTTGGTACAAGTGGCAATGTCCATGTTTGGTACACTCATAGTTGGTATATGTTTGGATGTCAATAGTACTTGGCTAAAAGTACACCATTGGTATTACTTGATACTTTGGTACATGATGTATTGGATGATATAGTTGAGACACTTGGTTCATGGTGGAGACATATCATGAGTGATATGACACTTGTTTGGCATATTGGTATATGCACATGGTTGGAATAATGGTGGATGCACATGGTTGATATGTTGATAGAATCATATGGTTGATATACTCCATTGATGATATCTTATGGCACATTGTATTGTGTTGATGTACATGGGTATTGTGCATGGTGGCCACACAATTTGGTACATGATGTACTTGGTTGATGTTTTATTCATGATTCTCTATTTCATTGTTGACATATCTTTTGTTTCATGGTATGAGATGTGTTTTAATGCATGGACATGTCCAAGGATCTTCATAGAAAGTGTGGTTGTTTTATGATCCATTTGAGCAGTAGCATTTGCAGCAAAATCATATTGCAGTGGTAGCATATTGTTCATATTGCAGAGACAATAGGGGGAGACATACCCGTAGGGGGAGTCATTCTTATTCCCATGATTCTAGAAGGAAAGAGCACAGAGGCATAATTACAGGGGGAGAAATGGTCACAAGGGGGAGTATGAGTGATGTATCTTCAGCATTACATTAGAGTGAGATCCCTTGTTCAAAAGGAGAGATATTATTCAAAGGAATATCAAAGGCATTCAGACAAAGGGAGAGATAGTCAAGGGGGAGCAGCCCCAAGAGGAGAATGACCCTTTGCCACTGATGTAAAAGGGGGAGAGATAGTCACATTGATGTGATTGGTGATTATTGAAATGGAGATATAGTCACATTGATATATGACTATTTGTGTAAAGCATGCCTTGTCTACCTGTTGACATCAATGTTGGTATTGCCATCAATGCCAAAGGGGGAGATTGTTGGATCGTGTTGTCATTGATGCCAAAGGTTTAATTAATTGATGTCAAGTGATTTATTGATGTAAAGGGATGATTGATTGATTGATGTCAAGGGATTGATTGATGTCAAAGGTTTGATGTATGTCTTAGATCAATGAGTTGTCATTGATACATGATGATAGATGAAGATGGATCGATGTGGTTTCATTGGTATATGATGCATTGTTGGATAGATGTAAAGATGAATCAGTATTGTCTTATCATGGTTGATAAGGTGTACAAATGGAAGAACTCCAAAGTGGTCCCCTTATGGTGAAATCCCTCACAGGAAGATGCTTTGCGATTGAGTTATCCTTGAAGTATGGTTATGCTTCTATGTGGAATAATGAGTTGAAGATCAGTGAATTTGTCAGTGAAACTATCCTAGATGGATAGTGCTTGTCATGCCATTTCCAGTGGTATGTGGAATGTCACATAACTCCTCATGGTTTGAGATTTACCACCTTACGAATATGAAAGACCCTCATATGTAGGCTTGAAGCCCCAAAAGGTCAAAGAAGTCAAAGTGCTTGAAAAGAAGAAATTATTACTTAAATGGTAAAGAAAAGTTACAAAGTCAAGGAGGATTATTTAAATAATAAAGTAAGGTGACAAAGTCAAGGAGGGATATTTAAATTGGAGAACTTTCTATTTATGGAAAGTGGTTAACCCTAAAAAGAGGAAAATAGGTTAAGTGACCTAGAAGTGGGTTAAGTGACCTAGAAGATAGCTACTTGGAGAGTATAAATAAGAGGAAAGGGTCTCTTGTGTAAAATGTATCTTTTGTATCTTGTGTGAATCTCTTGTGCATCTCTTGAGCATATATTGAAGATCTATTCTAAGAGAGAGATTGAGTGGAGGATCTCATGGACGCATCAAAGTTTCTATAAGTCTGAGATCTTGACAGTGAAAGTTTCGAAAGTTCAGAAACCCTGTTTTCTGAAGTGTACACGGGATGACATTGTATTAGGGTGTGTACATACTGAGTTATATGTGAGCTATCAGTGTATTAGGGTGCATACATAGGCGGGATGGAAGTGTATTAGGGTGCGTACATGTTGGGAAAATCATGGAAACTTGAAGAGATGAAGATGTAGAGGTTCTAGATTCTAAGATCAAGCTCCCAGGAAGGTCTACAATGCTCAAATACATCATATCTATCCATTGGTTAAAAAGGTATGGTCACATAGTTGTCTTGATGGATACTCTTTCTTATTGTATGGAAAATGCTTAAGGCATTCTTGGTATGGCTATTGTGATTTGGTTTGTGTTGGTTGATGGAGTGAGAAACACTCTTATGATTCAGTGCTAATATGATTGCTATAGTATGTTGATTTCTTATACATGATTGAGTAGCATTCATATTGTATGGTTGAGGAGCATGAGTAAGTTGTTGGAGAGATTGGATGTGTTGTGATTGGTTACGGGTCAGATTGGACAGTGAGAGACAAAAGAGAATGTTAATGGAGGCTGCAGAAGATATGAGTGTGTGATGAAAAGAAAACCCTAGTTACTCAGAAGTGATACGCAGGTTGTAGTACAGACTAGCCGCGTACATACTTGAGCTTTACTACTAGTAGGGTGCGTACATACGCGTGCTGCACTACTGACATGTCTTGTACCTGTTGACAGATTGATATCTGTTGAGGATTGTTTCCTCATTTCAGATGGTGCTGAGGGTGTAAGTTGAGTCTTGCATTATAGATATGGTTCTCTTGTAGAGTTGTACTCTATTTAGTTGTTGATGAAAAACCCAAGGAGTTTAGTCCGTAATAAAAATAAAATTGTACATACATCTTATGTTCCTTTTGTTCCTTACGATGATGACTTGTTGATGATATATGTTGTTGTTATATGTTGTTGATGTATTTACATTTGAATGGTTATGAATGACAGTAACAAGTAATGAGTAAATGGTGATTGCTAACTAAGAAGTTTGTGAAGGGGAAGTTTTTGGGGAAAAGAGCCCTACACTGTTCACCCCCCCTTCTCAATGTAGTTGGTGTGTCCAACATCTCGAGGAATCCCTCATGTGACAGAGGAACAAGATGTTGGAAAACTTTGCTCGGATCCTTCGAAGACTACTAATGGTGGTAGATGAGGCATCTTCGACAAGAATCCATTTCGCAAGTGTGACACCCTTCAAGGTACCAATCAATTTTGATATCCCCTTATTTTAAGGCCAGATAGATGCAGATGCTCTAGAAAAATGGTTGAATATGCTAGAAGGTTATTACTCTATCCAAAAAAATTCTAACAGTAAAAATATCACCTTTTCACTCCTTAAATCCCTTCCCCATGTCAGATCTTGGTGGGAAGGTTACTGGGAGAGGTACACCATAGATGAATCTACACTATTTTGGAGAGAACCCACTTGAGAAACCTTTGTATATGCCCTAAAGGAGGAGTTATACCCTGTCGGAAACTATGATGACCAATACATGAAATGGACAACTCTGCATCAGAAAAGAGATCAGATGGTGTTGGATTACACCAACATATTTCATACCTTTCACTCAAAGATAGGCATCAAAGACTCCGAGCAACACCTGTTTTTGAAGTACCGTAGTGGTCTACACAAGTACATCCAAACAGAGATGGATTTTCTGGAAATCTCCTCATTGGGAGTTGCTTATCGATATGCAGTCAAAATTGAGTAGAAATTCAAGCAGCAAAGTAAGTGGGAGATGCATGGAAAAGGAAACTCTAACTCACATAATGAAGGACAGAGAAAGGAAGGCCAACCTCAAGAGAGCCAGCGCCAGATGCATGCAAAGAAGGGTAACGAGAATTATAAGAAAGACACCGGAAAGTGGTGTGATTTCCACAACAACCCTTGGCATAACAATGATGAGTGTCACTCAATACAACCATTAGTGGCCAAGCTCAAAGATAAATATCCAAACCCCGACTTGGAACCTGATTTAGAAAATGATAAAATGAGATAGATCATTGATGCAGAAACCACTGCTACTGTCACAACTACAACAATCCAACTAGAAGAGGATCATGAGGAAGGGGAGTGACTCTTCCATTCATAGATGTGGGTGAAGGGGACCCCACTTCATTTTATTGTTGATAGAGGAAGCCAAAATAACATCATATCAACAGAGGTTTTCAATCAATTTGATTTTCTGACAACACCACACCCGTAGCCATACAACATCGGGTGGCTTCGCCAGGGTCAAGATCTTCGTGTCAGCCAACAATGTTGCTTGTCCTATGACATCAAGCCCTTCAAGGATGAGGTATTACATGATGTTTCCCCACTATAAGTATATGATGTTATATTAGGCCAAACATATATGTGGAGGCATCATGCTATTTGTGAGTCTCGACCCCTTAGCATCATTGTTACTCTGGGGGGTCAGTGATATAGGATACCAGAGGTAGTTTCAACTATTGTCCCACCAAAACAATGCCACAAAGTAATGTCTCATACTGCAAAGTTTATCTTCTTCACAATCTAATCAGTAGGTGAATAGAAGGACATTGCAACCATTGCAACTTTATCCCAATACCTTTCTATCCAACAGAAGCATATCGAAAATATTGTATAAGAGTACCAAGATGTTCTTGTTGCACCTACGGGGGTGCCTCCACACTGCCCAGTCAAGCAAGATTATAACAAAACCCTTCATACTCTTCATGTTGCATATTCACCGACAAAGTCCTTGCACACTCAGGTAGATAATGCAACTAGATTGGTTGAACAGATTCAACCACTCCAGCAACAGGTTCATGACAACCTTCAACAAGCTAAGCATGACAACTTCTTTAGCAAGGAAATAAACACAACAAGCTTCAGATTTAGCATAAGTCTCCTTGTCTACCAAGGGAACTTGACGCAATGGGGACCATTACTTCCTAAGGTGGCAGGAATGATCCAGATGGATCTTGATGGCCATCCACATTTTCCACTGAATCACCATTTTGAGCCTATGGTTTTGATAAACCATGACATTCACCCTTTTGGTGGAGAATGGAATGTAATGTCATCTTCATTTGTTAATTACATGCATCATGTAATGGTATTATGTACATGCCTAGAACATAGAATTAAGGCACCCGATCCCATTATAACTCCACAGTTAAGCGCACTCGGACTAGAGTAGTATTGGGATGGGTGACCGCCTGGGAAGTCCTAGTGTTTTACATGCCTATGGAATTTTATAAAATTAGTCCAGTTTATCCCACATGCATCATGGGAATTGTTCTCCTCTCACTCTCTCATATATAATTGAGGTGAAGAAGGCCCTTTAAGCATGAAATGGATTGTGATGTAAAGCTTCTTGTGAATGAAGAGTAGCCAACATCTCTTTCTGTTTAGAGATAAGCTATCCCATTTTTTCAGTTTGTGTTCTACAGTGGTTTTCTATCTTATTCAGTAATAGAAGTTGGGTTTCACTATATTTTTGTGTTCTCTTCTATTTTTTTGTGTATTTCATTGTTATATCTCGGTTATATTTATTCCTTCATGTCGTTCTCAAAATAATCTAGATCAGAGAGAGGAATCACATGTTCTTGTTGATCTTGAAATATGATGAGTTATAAAGTCTCTCTCTCTCTCTCTGTTGTATATCCATTCCTACACTTAGAAAAAATTTCAATATGTGGTGGGTTCATGAGTCATATTTTAATTTATGTCGCCCTCAAAGTGCACCTTCCTATTCCGCTCTGACCAAAATGCACCATACTTACCAATACTTAGAATTTTCTGCAAGTATTTTGTGGGGTCGCACATATTGTTTCATAAGTCTAATTCTCTGTTGTCACGAAAATGAACATCAATATTCTACCACCCTTATTTTACACTATACTTAGAATATTTTCCTTCATCGCAGATTGATTATTTGTTCATCTCTTATTTAAAGCTCCATCCATTTGCTTCATGGCACTTAGTCATTCTCGAGATTTCACTTCATTCTCAATAATCTAACACTTAGCCATTTTAGCATCCACCACAGAAGCGGAGATATTGTCACGAGTCTTTTGAAACATTTTATTTCCTTCCGTCCGTACGCTTTTGGGTAGTTAGTTATTTTCAAAAATTTCTACCACGGGTCCACAGGGTTTGGTCTTGTCTCGTAATATATTTATATTTCTTTGTCGCTCTATGGTGAATGCTCATCTTCTTGACATGTTCCACGAGTAACATTGAATGTTGACTTCTACGAAGAGAAACAAGGGGTTAAAGTATCAAAGGATGCATTTAATGTTGATTTTATCGAGACCATCATTAATGAATTAAAATTAATTTCACCTTAATCATTCTATCGAAAGAATAGCTTCAATATTTGTTATGTAAAAATAATTTCTTTGATATTAACGTTCAGAAAGACTGTACATAACTCACCAATTCTTAAAACCTGATGGCAAGAAGGAAAGAAATATTTTTTGGAGATACGTTGAATACATTTGCGCGAGAAGACCCAAAATATCACTGGTCAAGAGATTATAAGTATTATTCTACATTGTTTCCTCAAGAAAGAAATATAATGATATTTGGATATCAGGGATTGCTAAGGAAGGGTGTATCACTAAAGTTTTTGATGCTATAGAAATAATTTCTTGGTGCACAGATAAGTACAAAAAGAATGAAAGAATCATTAAATTACAAGGACAATCTCCAATCTCTCTTTGGACATCTAATTTCAAAAATATGTTGAAGCTACATGAGCCAACCATGACATTCAAAGTTGATGAAGCTAAAGAAAATCTGAAAAATAGAAATGGAGGTAGAGACTTGTTGCCACAATATCTAGAAGACCCAACAACAATGCCAGAGGATCCATTGATTATACAAGTCAGTCAATTGAGAAAACCATATCAAGAAATGGCGTGGCTTCTAGCTAGGGTTCTTGGGAAAGAGTCAACTTATATAGTTCCTCATTTGGATCTTTATATTTCATATTTTTCTATCCAAGAAAAGGTGATTTTTTACTGGTCGAAAATCATTTCTTCTGAAATATCATTCTAGTTATCAAATTTTAGAAAGAATAAGAATTTCTTTATGTCTGCATACTTGATATTTTTCATCACATACTATCATATATTTGAAGGTTTGCATTTAGAAAAATAGGTTAATTTCAAGCTAGATCATGTTCACACATGGTACCCTGCTCTCTGGAAGTAGAAATGATTTAAAAATACCACATGAGTTCTGATACCAACTTGAGCCTTAAATATCAACAAACTCTGATACTAATTCATCCTAAAGAATCATTAGATGCCAATTATTTCATATGCAGATACTAAACATTAGAATAGATTAGGGAATATAAATGAAGATTGCTTGACTATTTGCAAAATATCGTGTGAATATGCTTATTTTTCTATAAATTTCGTTAATACTGATGGATAACTTGAAATGTAAATGAGATAATACAACAGGAAATAAAAGAACTCAAATACACATGTAATTGAAATACATCACTACATATTCAAAGTCCCTTTAATTAGCATGATTTTTCTTCATCGTCTCAAAATTCCAAATTACATTACAATATAGGCTTACAAAAACACAATTTGAAGACACTCTGAAAATCCACTACTCAAATGTAGAAACAAAGTACATTGTTGAATTCCTAGTGGAAAATCGTGCAAAATTGATATAAAATTCTGTCACGAAACCCCTCAACATGTTTCACTATGTTACCTCATATGCCATGTACCTTCAACATGCATTATGACGAAAAAACCCGCATTAAATTGTGTCTAGGGATGTGTTCCCTCGTTAGAATGTGTGAACAAAGCCCTTGGAATGTGCTTACAATGTGTTGGGGTGCGTGCCATTAAATAGAGAGCCCCTCTAACCAAGTCCTAAAATTGTTGGCATATAGTTCATAACCAATTCCAAACTATATGCTATTTTGCAGCTCTGCTTAATTAGAAATTTATGGGTTTGCTTTAACAACCCATATCCATGGCATGTTGGTTAATAACCA
>ML836151.1:24533-35213 GCA_009831015.1 Picea engelmannii
ATCTAGGGACAAGGGTTGAGGGCTTAGGGCCTCAGCCCTTTGGCCACTCATTTGAAACTTTATACCATTTCAAATATATAATATGCCATATGTATAACAAGGAACACGGTGTGGTACATTAGTAAGGCAAACTTTGTTAAGACCTTTTGATCTGGGATCTTTTCATCATGACTTATAAAAAATTGCATTAAATGAGCATAAATTAAAGGGCATCATCAAAGAAGGGAAAACTCAAGAATGAAGAGACATAAACATTAAATCTGACAAACAAAAAAAAAAAACTTGATAACGGAGTTCGTCCCTGGTGGACTATGTCTCTGGGTCCTACTCTCAAATGTGTAGGCTCTTTCATTAACTCAACAAAAGAATTTGGAAAAATACATAAGTATACCTCATTCTAAAATCAAGTTGCAGAAATAATGCTCAAATAAGAAAACAGACAACACCATTGAATTCATGGCATCGAATTACCCAAAAATGATTGTCTCTATGCCTCTATCCAACTCTGGCACGCATAGGCCCAAGAAGAATTGTGTCTTGGTTTCCATTCCCTCTGCAGCCTGCAATAATGACTGTACCATGCATTGAAAAACATGCCCGGTAGGTCGTATGGTCCACGTGCCTCGTCCCATGTGGCTGGGAAGATACAAGTTTTAATAATAAAATCGGGTGTTATAACCCATGTGGTACCTGCGGATGTATTAAGGCGTAGGCTTTGGCATAGGTTCTGGGGTTAAGCCCCGCAGACTCCCCTTTTTGGTTTGTTATTTTTGTATGGTGCATATCCATTATGCTACATTTAGCATGGGCACTAGAAGGTTCTCCAATGATATAATCATGGCTATAGTTGGCGTGGTCCGTCGGATTTGGCGGACCCACCAACTATTTTATTTTTTTTCAAATTTTGCTCATGGGATGTCCTTGTGCATTTGCTTCCTGCCATGTGGAAGCCCCTAATTGGGCCATGTGGTGACCTCTCATTGGGCCACGCTTCCCCCTTCCAAGTTAGCATTCCACATCAGCGTGCCATGTCATTCGTACGGACTGTATGGACTTCCACATGGCACGATTCGATTGGTCCACAGATCGGTCCAAAATGCCAAAAACTGGGTGACATGTGGCAAACTTTGGTGCTGCCATGCCATCATGTTGATGTTAGCATGCCATGTATCACTTCCCTACTCCTTCCATGTGTGTTGTATAGATGCTGACATCAATGGTATGGATGATGACTCATTCCCTGCTGACTGGGCTAGGTTGACCAAACTTTGACCATGAATATCTTTCAATCTGTAACTCTGTTTGATGAGCCATTTGCGCCTTTAGAAATATTGCGATGGGATATTTTTTATCATGCCATTTTCACTGAGTTTTTGGAAATTTGAATTTTTTTCCCTTTCTCTGTCTATTGGAGCCATTCTGAGCATCCTGAGTTGCCTTTGTGAGTTCTGAGTTGTTCTTAGCCTTGTCTGGATCCTTTTTGGATCACGCCTTCCCACTGAGAACTTTTTGGACCACCAAAATATTTCATCAATCAACAGGTAAGTGAGAGAAGAGTCCCCTCACTTTGTCCTTCTCGGTCCACTTTGCCTTGCTTGGATGTGTGCCTTTTAAGTCTACTTGGAGATAATCAACATCACCTTTACGTGAAGTCCTCATCCTCCTATTGAGGATGATATATTCCTGTAACGCATCCAAGTACTCAGGTACAAAATCATCAACTGAAGGTATTGAAACTTCCTCATCTTGATCCATGATCATGGGAGGCTCAAAAAGTTTCAAGTTCTCAACGTTCACAACTAAGTAAATCTGCATGTAAGGTGGAAGATCCAGATGAAAAGCATTGGTACCAATTTTCTCCAAGATAGTGAAGGGTCCATAACAAATGGGCTTGATTTTCTTGCCTTCACCCTCCAATCTCTCCTTGTTGATGTGAATCCATACCCGGTCTCCAACCTGGAACTGATGATCAACCTTGTGTATTTGTTGGATCCTTTGGATGAACTTGCGGGCTTTGTCCTCTATTCATTATTCATTCACATTGGCATCTCTCCCATACATCAATTCCAAAGGAACCTTTGGTAGGTACCCAAAACATGTCTCAAAAGGTGAACTCTGAGTGGATGAATGTAAATCTTGGTTGTACACATGATGTACATAGGGTATTTTTTCATCCCATAAATTGGAATGCTTGTTGCAGTAGCCTCAAAGAAAAAGTACCATTGTTCGATTTAGCACCTCTATCTATCGGTCGGTCTATGGATGGAACACAATGATCCTCTTCAATTTGGTGTCCATAATCCTCCACAATATAGTCCAAAAGTCCCCAAGGAATCGAGTATCTCAATCTGAGACAATGGATGTGGGTAATCCAAAGTGAACCCAAACATACTGAAAGAAGAGATTAGCAGTCTGCTCAACAATGATCTTATTTTTACATGGCATCAAGATACACATCTTGTTGAACCTATC
This sequence comes from Picea engelmannii, assembly GCA_009831015.1. NCBI lineage: Eukaryota > Viridiplantae > Streptophyta > Pinopsida > Pinales > Pinaceae > Picea > Picea engelmannii. The sequence goes on from ML836151.1 coordinate 27,006, forward strand.
CACTACAACATACAAATAATCATACCCCCTTTGGTCATTGGTAAACCCCCTACAAAATCCATGTATATACTTTCCCATGGATGGAATGGAACATGAAGTGGTGAATATAGCCCCAGCTTTCTATTAGTGGGCTTACAAGTAGAACACATCACACACCCCTTTACATATTTAGTTATAATTTCTTTCATTTGAGGCCAGAAACAAAAACTTTGCAAATGAGCCATAGTTTTTCCTACCCCAAAATTCCCAGACACAAGAGAAGTGTGAGCTTCTCATATTACATGGACTCGTTCACTTGTAGGAATACATAGCTTTCCAAGATGGTAGAGTATTTTTCCTTGCAGACAATAGTTCTCTACCTATGCACCAAGGGTTACCTTCGCATATACTTCTTTAACATCTTTGTCGATGGAATATTGTTCTACATAGATATCATGAGATAAAGAATTATTCTTCAAAATAGTAGAAGCAACAATAGGAGGTCTAGAAAGCATATTAGCTACCTTGTTACTTGTACCCTTTTTGCACTTGATTACCAAATGAAATTGTTGTAGAAAACGCATCCATTTGTAGTGTTGAGATTGTTGAAATTTAGTCTATGCTTGAAGATATTGTAAGGGATGATGATTTGTATGTATGATTGTTTCCTTCCCTAACAAGTAGTGCTTCCATTTATTTACGCTCTAGACTAATGCATACAGCTCTGTATCATATGTAGGATAGTTAACAACAACTTGGTTAAAAATTTCAGAGTGATAACAGATAGGCTTACAATATTGCATCAATACTGCACCCATGGAGTATCCCCTAGCATCTGTCTCGATCTCAAAAGGTTGCTGAATATTTGACAATGCTAATACTGGTGCGGTACTGATCTTCTCCTTCAAAATGTTGTAAGTTTTTTGTTGCTTTCCTTCCCACTGAAAAGTGTTCTTCACACTCATTAAGGCATGCAAAGGAGCTGCTATAAACGAGAAGTTGGGAATGAATCTCCTCCAATACTGGACTGCATCTAAGAAGCTTCGGACTTTGGTTACACTCTTTGGCTCAGGCCATTTTACAATTACATCAATTTTGGAACGATTAATTTTCAATTGTCCTCCTCCTACAATATGACCTAAGTACACAAGTGCAGTCTTGCCAAATTCACATTTAGGCAATTTTACATACGACTTTTCCCTTTGCAAAGTATCCAATACTTTCTTTACATGCCTCACATGTTCATCCCAAGTCTCGCTAAAAATAAGAATGTTGTCTAAATATACAATCACAAATTCCTCTAGGAAAGGCCTGAATACAACATTCATCACATGCATGAAATTTGTCGGAGCATTACAAATCCCAAATGACATAACTAACCACTCAAACAATCCCTATTTGGTTTTAAAGGCAGTTTTCTATGCATCTTGTTCTGCAACTCTGATTTGATGATATCCACTGTGAAAATCCAACTTAGTGAAATAAACAACATTCTTAAATTGATCAAGTAAATCATCTATACGAGGAAGAGGGTGTCAATTTTTCACTGTGATTTTATTTAAAGCTCGGTAATCGACACACATTCTCCATGTGCCATCCTTCTTTGGCATCATCACGATCAAAGAACCACAAGGAGATGAACTAGTCCTGATGACCCCTTGATCCAATAAGCCTTGTACCTCCTTCTTGATCTCTGTCATCTCCACAAGAGGCATCCTATACATGCCCACATAAGGAAGAGGAGAATCCTGCAAGATGTATCTCATGTTGGATTTCCCTCTTAGGAGGTAATCCATCTGGTTCTTGAAAAATATCATCATAATTAGAAACAATATCAATTAATTCATTTTTATGAGATGGGTCACACCCTTGGAAAGTGTCGGTTGTCCCGACATATTTCTCTCTGATAATCATGATTACATATCTCTTATTAGTGTTTATGAGTCTTTTCATTTTCCCTGCACTAACAAGTGTTGTATTTACCCTCATGCTGTGAGCTCTAACAATATATTCCACTCCTCCTTTAGTAAGGTAGTATTTGTTCTCATGAAGAAAGAAGACTTATTTTCTATCATAAAGATAAGGACTTCCCAACACTATGCCACATATATCAAGTGGTACAACATCCAAATATACTTCATCAATCAACTTTGAAGCAATAGAAAATATGATCCTACATTGTTTGGTGACATTAAGTTTTTCTTTATCACATACCCAACCAAGAGGATAAGGCTTCAGATGTGGTTTCGTTTCAAGACCCATCTTCTTGACAAGTGCTTCAGATATTAAGTTTACTTGAGAACCTAGATCAAATAATGTATCTATCTTAGTATGTTTAGATACAACTCTTATGTGAAATAACTCATTCCTCTTTCATTCATCAACATGAGATTCATTATTGGAACTTGAACTAGCATGAAGAGAGTATTTACCTTGTACTCAAACCGTTGTGATCTTTCCTTCATCTCCTGAATCGGAACCAAGATCTTGTTGCAATGTAGAAATGGTCTTTGTCTTCCCCTTTCCACCGAACTGTTTCGATTTATTTTCTGGATGTAGTTTCCAACAATGTTCTTCATTGTGGCTGCTCTTCTTACAATGAGTGCAAGATGGTTTTCCTCCTTCTCTCGTCACTGCGGCGGTCTTCTTGTCCTTCCTTTTAAACTTCTTAAAAGTATTATGTGGGATATTGGAAGGTTTCTTTGTGGGATCTTATTGAACATGTTTCCCCCTATTCTCAAGGTGAGTGGCTTGCACACAAACTTCGTCAAGGATAGTGGGGTTAAAAAAGAGGAAAGTATGACAAATATACCTGTGAAGTGTGCCAATATACTTCATTAAAGTTTCATAAGAATCCAAAGGAATGTTCAATGTAAGAGATTTCTTCCTAAATTCTTCTGTGAAACTTTGTACAATTTGACCTACTTTCCTTAAAGTTTTCCATTCCATCATTGCTTTATGTAAATAACCTAATGGATAAAATTGATTCCTTATCATTGATTTAAATTACGACCATGAGGAAAGAAGATTACCACACTTACTTCTGTCTTGAATCTTTCTCTCCCACCATACGAGAGTGGTGCCTTCCAACCGAAGAGAAGCCAGTTGTACTTTAACTTCCTCTTCATCAATATGTTGGACACAACAACACACTTCAACCTGTCGGATCCAATTATCTAGCTTTTCAGGATTAGCATCTCCATTAAACATAGGTAAAGAAAATTTGACATCAAGCTTTAATAATGTTTTCTTAAAAGAGGCTTTATGGCTAGAATGATGAGAATGATGAGAATGCTCAGAGGAAGGATAAATAGAACTTGAAGGTGAAGACAAAGGCTCAAGAGGATCTCCTCTAGCCCCTTGTTTTACTGAAGCATCATCATCTGCATGTGCTTCCTTTTTCTTCCCTTTCTTCTTCATCCTCTTCTTGTAATCTCCATACATTCGTTTGACCATTTCTGACATGTGATAAAAGACCATGTGAAATTTTTTTATCATGTTCATCACGCTTGTCCTCTTCTACCATTTTCTTCCTTTGGGATGCACGACTAAATTCAGGATTGAAATTATTAAGAGTTTATTCACCCTACTTATGCTTGGCCCTAGTAATCATTCACACTCAACAATTCAAGTCAAAGATAATTGTTCTGATACCAACATGATCCAGGATCTTTTCATCGTGATTTTTAAAGAATTGCATTAAATGAGAATAAACTAAAGTGCATCATTAAAGAAGGGAAAACTCAAGAATGAAGATACATAAGAATCAGATCTAAACACAAAAACTTGATAACGGAGTTCATCCCTGGTGGACTACGTCTCCGGGTCCTGTTCTCAAATGGGTAGGTTCTTTCATTAACTCAACAAAATAATTTGGCAAAATACATAAGTATACCTCATTCTCAAATCAAGCTACAAATATAATGCTCAGATCAGAAAACAGACAACACCATTGAATTTGTGGCATCAAATTACCCAAAAATGACTGTCTCCACGCCTCTATCCGACTCTGGCACTCCTAGGCCCAAGAAAAATCATGTCTTAGTTTTCATGCCCTCTACAACCTACAATAATGAATGTACCATGCATTGAAAAATGTGCCTGAAAGGTCATACGGTCCATGCACCTCCTCCTCTGTGGTTGGGCAGATACACATTTTAATAATAAAATCGGGCGTTATAACTCATGTGGTACCCATGGCCTAGTGGTTAGGGGTGGATGTATTAAGGCGTAGGCTTTGGCAGAGGTTCTGGGGTCAAGCACCGTAGACTCCCCTTTTTGGTTTGGTATTTTTATATGGTTCATATTTGTTTTGCTACATTTATCATGGGCACTATAAGGTTCTCCAATGATATAACCATGTCTATAGTTGGCGTGGTCCGCCAGATTTGGCGGCCCCGCCAACTATTTTTTTTTTTTTCAAATTTCGTTCACGTGTTGTCCTTATGCATTTCCCGCTTGCCATGTGGTAGCCCTTGATTGGGCCATGTGGAAGCCTTTCATTGGGCCACGCTTCCCCTTACCAAGTCAGCATGCCACATCATCATGTCGCATCATCCGTACAGATTTTATGGACTACCACGTGGCACGATCTGATTGGTCAACGGATCAATCCAAAATGCCAAAAATCGGGTGACACATGGTAGCCTTTGGTGTTGCCACATCATCATGCTGACGTCAGCGTGCCACATGTCACTTCCCTGCTCTTGCCACATTTGATGTAAGGATGTTGACATCAGCAGTACAGATGCTTACTCATCCCCTGTTGACTCGGCTAGGTTGACCAAACTTTGATTGCAAATATATTTCAATCTCTAACGCCTTTTGGTGATTTGTTTGCATTGTTAGAAATCTTGCAATGCACTCTTCACGATCATTCCATTTTCACTGAGTTTTGGGAACTCTGAATTTTTTCCCTTTCTCTATTTGTCGGAGCCATTATGAGCATCATGATTTGCCTCTGTGAGTTCTAAGTTGTTCTTAGCCTTCTCTGGATCCTTTTTAGATCACTTTTGGTGGCTATGGAGGTCATGGGGTCGAAATTTGTTGAATCCATAACTTTTACAATACATTAACTATATAGGCCAATGAGAAGCTACCATGTGGAAAATTCTCATTGGCTACCTAATGCCACGTGTCAACAAACCATTAGACCACTCAGATGCCAACTCAACTTGCCAAATCATCTGCCCATTCAACTGATCAATCCACATGGCACCTTGGGGCATGGCCACATCACTTGTACGTTTGTGCCACGTGTCATTGTATGGACATGGCACATGTCCTTTTACCTCTTTAACTTTTGACATGGTTGACTTGAATTTTGACTGGCCACAACTTTTTCATACAAGCTCTGTTTGACATGCCATTGGTACTGTTGGAAAGCTAACAATGATATCTACGCAATATTTTCATTTTCATGAACTTTTAAACTGGTTAAATTTTGATCTTTTATGGATCCCCTGGGACCTCTGTGAGTGTTTCGAATCCTCCTGGACCTCTATGAGCATTTCTTAGATCCTCCTAGATCAAGAAAGAAATGTATGCTTTTTATGAAGTTTGTGATTCTTTTTCTTCTTCTTTCAGGAAACTCATATTTGGGAATGGTACTTCGAGACTATCATTGGATGCAACAACATTTTTATTCAAAAGGGGAATTTTCAAGGAAAATGAAAATTAAAACATCATTAGAGTTTACTGCTCTAGAGAAGCCCCAATTTATCTCCCATTTTATTTTTCAACCAAAATGTTTGTAATAGACGTTTGCAAATAGTACGTGTTTTGGGCACGTTTCTTTTATGAGAGAAAGAAAAAACAATTTGTTTCCCTACCATGGAAAACTGGTGAAATTACACTAAACAAATGCTTCAAAAAGTGATGAATATGAAATCCAATTGGACCAATATAATATGAATATGGAAAATCAAATAAATGGGTTTGACCCCAATCAACATTTTATGAATCACATGAATTCTGTTGGTTTTAGTGTATCATATGCAAATGCATATTTTTTAGGAGAAGAAGAAGACGATGACAACAACTCTGAAGCAGTTCCAATGGGAGACCTTGAAATTGTTGTTAGTACAAATGAAGGACATAGATAGCATGGACGGTTTGTTAATGAACAAAGAACAAGATATAAAAATATTTCTCATAGAAGTGGTACACCCAAACAGAATCCGCAAGTTGTAATTCACAAACAAAAGAAATATTTAATTGAAAATTTTGGTGACGAAGATGGCCACGATCCTCCAAAAAAGAGTCTTGTAAGATGATAGATTGGATGAGTCAGTGTCAGCCCAAGCTCTGTATATCTCTTGGTTAATTGGGATGTTAGTGGTTCTCCATTAGATCCTAATTTCTTCAAAAAGATTTTATGCATGAGGTTTTGAATTTCTTCATGTCCTCTACCAAGTCACAATATCCCTATGGGATTATTATGAGCCCTTTTCGCTCATTCTCAGGTTTAAATTTGGAACTGGAATTTATTCTAATATACTATAGGATCATGAGCTATGAATATAGACAAATTCAACATGCACGAGACTTCAAAACTTTTAGAGTCTCGATACTTACTTCTTACCAATAAGATCAATAATTTGAAAAGAGAGTTTATATGAAAAGTGATAACTTGGCCTTCAATGCCAAGTCTTCACGTAACTGACCATGTTCAGTATATGACTGAGACTCGTGACTGAGGGTTGATTTTCGCAAATTCAAAAGGTGGATTTTACAACGTGATTAATGAAATGTGAAATAACCAGATGGTAACACTTGGCACGATCTCCCCTTTTTGCAAAGGGGCCTCTCGGTTAACAATCAGAAAACTCCAAATGTGAAAACATCATCTATCGTCAATCTCTCTTTGTTGGTCCTGATCCAATGATGTGGGCTCAAACTCCCTATTCAATTAGAGATAAATGGATATTGTTGATCTGAATATGATCAATGATTAATGATTTATCTCGATATTTTGTTTGACTCTTATGAGACATGATCTGACGGTCCTAATTTATTTTTCTCTAGATCGAATGATCAAAAAATGAGATTCCTATAGAACACAAGTTTACATTGCACTCCTAATATGATAAAAAGTAATTTCTTGATGGATTATTCAATTTAGTATTAGAGAGGGATAATTAAATACCATTCACATGATTTCTTTTGCAACGCATTTGAGACATACATTAACACCATATAAAGAATTCAAACCCATTTTATTTGTATATTGATCCACACCAGGTTTACAAACTCACAAGCTATCTCATCTCAAAGTTCTCTTCATATATCTTCTCTAAGAAAATTCTACTCACATTATTTTTATTTCTATCCAACACACATAATCTCATAGATAACTTGAATATAGATGATTCATAACTTAAATATAGATCTCACCCTGATATTTTACAAGAATTCATTCAACCTTCCTAAGATTGATTTCACTTCATTGGCCTTTTATAGGTCTACTGTCCATGGTTCTCCCTTCACACACACATTATCTCTAATTTACTTGAATCTCCCCCTTTCTAATGCACGTAAGACTTACAAATTAAACCCAAAAGGATTATGAAATTAGAATTAGTTCAGATCCTATCATCTCCTAAGATCCCTCAGATCCACAATATCTTGAGGAAGATCTCTAGAATCACTCACTCACCTCTAATACTTCTCTAGATCTCTACAACTCTCAAGATCTATACATTACCCAATAACAATTCAACTTCTAGAAATTCAATTACAACCTAGGAAAATAAAAGAATTAAATTAAGGGAACCCACTCCCTTTAGTAAAATTTATAGACCCCTTAGGCCTATTCCAAATGAATAACTTATGATGGGATTGCTCCTGCATCAAAAGACCTCACAAGATCACAATTAATAGTAAGAGAAAAAAGATAGGAAAATAAACAAGAAGATAGTTATCTTATACCTGATGATGATGCCCTTGAGGACATGGAAGTGGATGTGAATATTGAAGACATAGAATTTCTAGATGAAGAACAAAGTATCGAGGAAAGTAAATAAATTGCAGTGGAGTCAGCAACGCAAGATCCAATCTTCTATGAAGAAGAATCCTTAACTCTTATGATATTCATGCAAGAAGTTTAAATAACATGAATATCGTAGTAGTAATTAACAAACCCAATCAAATACATAGAAAATCATATCTTTAAGGCCACGCCCACCCTCCAAAAGGTTTGAAATCGAATCAAACTTGGGGGGGGGGGGG
>ML836151.1:35919-47454 GCA_009831015.1 Picea engelmannii
GGGTGTTGTTTGCAGGTCACAGAACAATGGAAGTGCAATCTAGAGCCCACCTACCCGGGAATCCATGATCAGAAAAGTGGCTAGGTATGGAATGGGGAAGCAGTCGGTCGGAGTCGCGATATAAAATAACAAGTGAAAATGTGAACCCGTGAGTCCGCCAACCCGCGCAACAAGACATTTTCGAAAAAATGACTAAGTAACAAGAAAGAGAAAGTAGAGGGGAAAGAGAAACGGGAATTTGGTTAAGTATAGAAGAGGGAAAAGAAGGGCTAATATATTCAAATCTATAATAGATATCCCATTTCCTGGCAATATCTTTTATCCATGTTTCTGAAGAAATTGTATACTTATTGAATATACTTGGAAAGAAGTGTGAAGGTGGCGAGCATCGGAAATAACGACTAGGAATTGGAAATTTCCTTAACCCGCCAACCCGATGATCTGCAAAATATATTCCAATAAATGGCCAAGTGTGGAAAGCGGTCAGACGGGCTTCAAAATAGGGTGCCAAGGGTTCCCGAGGAGACATGAGGCCCCAACGGTCAAATTGTATGTATCAGAACTTTTGAGTGAAAAAATTGTAACATGGAAGAGGGGATGATGTGGGAGTCCAAAAGTCAATTTGTATATCGCGGAAGCCGGGGTGCTATTTGCAGGTCAAGGAACACTAGAATTGCATTCCGCCTATTCGGGTACCCGCAAGAGAAAAAATCGGTAAGTATGGAATAGGGAAACGGTCGGTGGGACTCGTTTCAGTTTCCCTAATATATTGATATTTGTAATAGATATCCCATTACCTCGAAGGATATTTTATGCATGTTTCTAGACAAGTTGGGTAGGGATAGTTAGTATGAATGTCTCCTAGAGGCATGGTGAGTTGTTAGCATTAAACCTCAGCTATTGCATACTTGGAAAGAAGTGCGAAGGTGGAGGGAACAGGAAACAACGATTAGGAATTGGATATTTCGTGAACCCTACAACCTGATGATCCACAAAAGAGATTCCAAGAAATGGCCAAGTATGGAAAGAAGATGCACGAGATTCAAAATGGGGTGACAACAGTTCCCCAGGAGACGTGAGAACCCAAAGGTCAAATTGCAGGTCTTATAACTTTTGAGTGAAACTGTGTATCACGTAAGAGGGTATGATGTGGGATTCTGACAGTAAATTTGTATATTGCGGAATTCTGGGTGTTGTTTGCAGGTCACAGAACAATGGAAGTGAAATCTAGAGCCGGCATGCCCGGGAATCCGCGATCTGAAAAGTGGCTAGGTATGGAATGGGAAGCAGTCGGTTGGAGTCATGATATAAAATCACGAGTGAAAATGTGAAAAATGACTAAGTAACCAGAAAGATAAAGTAGAGGGGAAAAAGAAAAGGGAATTTGGTTAAGTATAGAAGAGGGAAAAGAAGGGCTAATATATTAAAATATGTAATAGATATTCCATTTCCTGGCAAGATATTTTTTGTATGTTTCTGGAGAAGTTGTATACTTATTGTATATACTTGGAATGAAGTCTGAAGGTGGCGGGCACATGAAACAACGACTAGGAATTGGAAATTTCCTGAACCCGCCAACCTGACGATCCGTGAAAGAGATTCCAAGAAATGGCCAAGTGTGGAAAGTGGTCGAACAGGCTTCAAAATAGGGTGACAAGGGTTCCCGAGGAGACGTGAGGCCCCGATGGTCAAATTGTATGTATCTGAACATTTCAATGAAAAATGTGTAACATGGAAGAGGGGATGATGTGGGAGTCCGGAAGTAAATTTGCATATCGCAGAAGAAGGAGTGTTGTTTGTAGGTCACAGAACAATGAAAGTGCAATTTAGACACCGTCTGGGAGAGAACCCATGATCGAAAAATTGGCTAGGTATCGAAAGGGGAATCGCTCGGTCGGAATCACAATATAACAGAATGAATAACAATGTGAACCCGTGAATTTTCCAACCCGTGCAACAAGAAATTTTCGGAAAAAATGACTAAGTAACCAGAAAGAGAAACTACAGGGGAAAAAGAAAGGGGAATTTAGTTATGTATAGAATAGGGAAAATAAGGGGATAAAAGAGTGGGAAAATAGAAAAGAGGAGGGAAATTTTTAGTAAGCGGGAATTGGTCTCAAACAAGCCCCATTGTTGAAAAATCATCATTTTCTAGTCCAATATTTTATCCACTTACTCGTTTTCTATTGTTCTTGTACCATTAAAAAGGGTGTGAGAAAATGATTTGTTGAAGATTAGTTTTTATTGCAACTTGTGGGAGTAATTGTGTTCTTGATACATTCTTCCATGACTTTGACATATTAACTTAAGTATTAAGTATTAATCTTAATAATGGCATGTCTAGAAACAACAATGGAGATATTGAATTTTAATATTGTAGTTGATTTCATAGTCTCATTTGACTACAACCACCATAGATCATTTTTTTTCACGAACAAGAAATTTGGTAATTTCATTAATAAAGTAAAAAGTGCTCAAATAGAGGCAAGAGGATGGACAACTAATAAAATGTTCCCTTTTGGAGTAAAGGAATCAAGGAAGCAAAAGGGAAATAATAAATTGTTTTCTTAGCAAGGCTCATATGAAAATGAAATTTCTAGGGCGGGGTCGCGACTATCACATCGTGATTTAGTCTTTCTATGTTCTATCTGCATTACGAATAGAATTGAATGTTGGTTTGAAACTGTCTGAAATTATTTTTTGTTTCCATAGAATCCTGATGGGATCGACACAATGCATTGTCATATAATTGTTAAATGCTCCATATTAGATCAAATTACTTGAGCCAATACAATATTCAAGAACTACAAGACTATCGAACCATGCTAATGAGAAGAGGTTTTAAATTAAACAAAGAAGGCACAACCAAGATTCCAAGGAAATATTTTTAATGGTAAATCCATTAAAAAAAAAATGGGCAGTGTCTATCTATCCATAGAAATTGGACTGAGTTCTTTACACCAAAACATTGAACATTTTTTTCATAAACAAAGGTATAGGATCTACAGATAAAACAAAACATGCATACAATTTTGTGTTGTTCCTCTAGTGGGACAACATGCAGGAGCCATCGAGATGCTCTTCAACATGCATACAAAACTCATTACCATGCCTTTTTTTAGGAATTCCTTGCAATCTTCTCCTCGGAAGGTCAATGTTCGCTTCCGCAATCTCAATATCTTGTGGAAGACCTGAGGTGACAAAGAAACAGGAGAGTGGTTTTGCAGTGCAATAATTCCTTGGCTTGAGGCAGGTGAACAACACTCTTGCTCCTGATGCTGGCGACCTGGAGACATTTCAATGCACCACTCAATTGTACAAATAATAGGGAAAAGGCCTCGATTAGAAGAGTTTCCAATCTATGACTGCCACTGCGAAGAGCACGACATCCCGCAGCATCGCTCCAACAGAGCACCCCATCAAGAAAGAAACCTAGAATTTTTCAAACGCATGAGGAAATAAGAACCCATCCTCATGGTAAAATTGATAGTTATCACAAAATTCTCGTGCGGAAGAAGACGAAAAATGTTGCAGGGCAAGTGGAAGAGCCCAAACTAAAAGTTAGGACACACCTAGAGACCACCTCCTCATAGTCGAAGACTTCAGGGACACATGTTGCATGAGAAATTCCAGAGGCCCAAATTAATCCATTCTGGATGGAAGGAGATGAGTAGTAGGAATATGCCTTGCACCAGTGGGAGTTCTGGTCCTCATCCCCTAAGATGTTAATTGTATATCCAGAGAATAATTATTTTTCTTGAAATATATCTCTGAGAGCATCAAGAGACCATTTCCTTACAGTGAAATACTTCCCCCGAGAATGAACTAATTTGGACCTATGGAATTCCTACTCTCGAGCTGCAAAGAGGCTATTGCGTTCAACGTCGGTTTATTTTCTGAAACCCCTTCTTTTGGTCTTGTCAGGTCCGCCATCATCGAGCCAGGAAGTGCCCCCCGTTATGGTTGATTTCAATTTGGGCGCAGGAGTGGGAACAATGTATGCATTGCCATCATACATTGTCATATCATCGTCCATCAGATCATATATTTCCAGCTCGAAATCGACCGCATCAACCTCTACGCCATCCATCAACGCAGGTAGGCAGGTTGTCTGAGCAGGTGAGGTTTCCTTGGAATTATTTTTCTTTAAATATATCTCTCGGTGCACCAAGGGACCATATCTGGACATAATTGTTGTCGAACTACTTCCATAAGTTAGCGAGAATTTTCGTTTGCTCCAGATGATGTTTGAAATGAAAATTCGGAAGGGATAATATAACCCTATGCAAATCTTGGTTTAATATGTATCATTTGAAGATCTCCTCAAGCCTTTCATTGATCAATGACAATCTCCACGGTTCGTGCGTAATGAGTTGTTACCATTAAAGCTTACTAATTTCATATTTAGAAAAACGTGCGAAGGTGGTGGTGATGACCAAGAGAGATTAAGGATTAGAGATTATGTAAAGGCGCCAACCGAACAACATGTGAAAGAGATTGCATGATGCTTGAAATGAACACGTGGAAAGGATAACACAACCCTCTGCAAATCTTGGTTTAATTCGTATTAATGGAAAATATTCTCCAACCTTTCGGACATTAATGACACTATTAACGTTTCCTGCACGATGAGATATTAGCATTAAATCTTAATAATTTCATATCTAGACAGAAGTGCGAAGGTGGCGGGGATGGCAAAGAGAGATTAATCATTTCACATTTTGTCGACCCACCAACCCACAAAAGAGATTCCAATAAATGGACAAGTATGGAAAGCAGTCATTCGGGCTTCAAAATAGGGTCACAAGTTATACTCAAGAGACATGAGGGTTCAATGGTCAAATTGTATGTCTCCAAACTTTTGACTGCAAAATGTGTAACATGTAACAAGGCACAATGACGGATTTCGACGGTCGATTTGTATATCGCGGAATTTCGAGTGTTGTTTGTAGGTAGAGAAACAATGGAAGCACAATGTTGAACAAGGCTAGCTAGGAACCGACGATGGTAATAGTGGCCAAGTATGCAATGGGTAAGAGGTTGGTCAGACTCGTGATATAAAATCATGAGACATAATTGGAACAGGGAATATTAACAGGCTTGAAAACAGGGCCACAAGTTATACTCAGGAGACGCGAGGGCCCGATGGTCAAACTGTATGTATCCCAACTTTTGATTGCAAAATGTGTAACATGGAATAGGGGACAATGGCATACTTTGACGGTTAATTTGTATATTGCAAAACTTTGGGTGTTGTATATAAAAGAATGAGACATTTGGAAAAATGACACATTTGGAAAAACGACTAAGTAACCAAAAAGGGAAAGTAAATGAGAAAAAGAAAGGGGAATTTGGTTGCCAATTTATAGATCGAGGAAGTATGGGTGTTGTTTATAGGCAACGAAACAATGGAAATGTAATGTTGAGCTCACCTACCTGAGAACCCATGATCCAAAAAGTTTGTTGAATATGATACAGGGAAGTGGTCAGTCAGACTCGTGATATAAAAGTATCAGTGGAAATCTGAAGATGTGAATCTGCCAACCCCTGCACCTAGACATTTTCTGAAAAATGACTAAGTAACCAGAAAGGGAAAGCAAAGGGAAAAAAGAAAGGGGATGGCAATTTTTGGAAGCGGGAATTGGTATAAGAAAGCCCCATTGATGGTCTTAACAGTAACTATGAAGTGCATTAAACATGTGAATAGGCTCTTCAATTAAGGAATAGATAAAGCAAGCCATGCTTATTGTTTCCAGGATGTGTTTGTATAAGAGAAGCATCGAAAAGCCACAAGAAAATCAATTTTGGGATGTTTAAGTAAAATTATTGTACTGTCAACTTCACTGTAAGTATAACAATGACGAATTTGAATTTTAAGATGAATTTTAATTTTAATGTTTTGTGGTTGATATGATAGTTCCATTGGACTTCACATAGTATATATCATTTTATTTCAAAATATTCCTAGAGATGAATTTTTCTAAGTTCATCGATCAAGGAAAAGCGTTAAAATGAGCCACATACTACATTTGCATCAGAGAGCTTATATTAAAAGGCAAAGAAGGTCCTGTATATTCTTTAAGATCATAGAAAAACTGCCAAGATCCTGAATGTATTATTAATTTTCCATAACGAAGCATACAACCAAGAGCAAATTAAACACCAAATGTATTGAAATTCGAGGCACAAGGCAACGCATGAACACGGAAGGTGCGAAGTGAGATCCCACAAGGGTCCATAGACCAGTATGCATCGACCTATGCATCAACAAATTTGATATATAAAAAAAAATACACATGGCATTGGTTTTCTCTTACATCTAGTATATGTCCTCATGAGAAAATAATCGGGGCCATGAGATATGAACAAAAGTCTGCCAAACACAAGACAACACAAAACCAGCAGAGCTTCCCCATTGTATCCCAACTATAAACAAACCCCCAAATGGGGAGCAAGAAATTTTATGATTACTATTTTATCATGAAGCAAGATCATTATGGACATTTGTTTCTGATAGTGCCATGTTCTATCACTACCAGTTTTAACAATGTCAAATTTCCAATATTATTGGAAATGCCTGATGGTTATGCCCAGAGGAGAAATCCATTTCGACGGTTCAAAGGATGGGCCTAAGTTATTCATAGTTGGATACTTTGTATGGGGTTTGTCCTCATGCTTCCCATTTCCAAACGGAAAAATCTTATGCGCTTGTACATCAATAATAAATGCACCTGCCTATATGAATTCCAATGCCCGAACTCCCCAATCTCTATAGCAAGTTCTAAATATATCAAGCTCATACTTCAATCCATGTTGAGCCCTTTTTTTTCAATTAGGGCATCGATAAAATTAAGATATCATACCATAAATGTATAGTTGGAAATCATCTTCTTTTTTATTTGGGTACCCAAAAAATGCAGAAATTTTTCCATGGCTATATAGTTGGAAAACATTTTTCCCATTTGGGCACCCAAAAAGGTGCAGAGTTCTCCAACAAATCTACAGCTAGCCACCATTTTTTTTTCATTTGGACACCCCAACAAATATGCAAAATTATTATTGGGAGATGCAAAAAACATCAAAATAACAACAACGATTTGATTTGTATTTAGATTCTCCTTGTTTTTTCAAGTGCACAAAAAGAGACAAAATCTCTAGAAAGAAAATTTTACAGCCATAGATGTAAACTCTGAAAAAATCGAGTCCGATGAACATTCATTTGGGTATTGAAGAAAAATTACAGACACACATGATATTTTTTCATTTCCTGCCAAAGCTTAATTTTTTTTTTTTCCAGCCGATATGCAGTATTGCATTGTCCTCATTTAACGTAACGCAACATGTAGACATTGTTTGTCTTTTTCTGTAGGTATAATTCATATGGAAACTTTGCTAACCCAGGAAGAACATCTTGTAACAGAGGTTGTCTAATTGTACAATGTACGATTGTGTTGCCCACGATTCGGATGGAAGCATTGAGGCAATGTCTATATATGTAAGGACATTTTTTACTGCATCGTAGACAATCAATTGTATCATCATTATGAAAGTAGAAGTAGAAGAAAAATAAACAGAGTTTCATTTGGCACATACAGGATCGAAGGTGTTCAAGTACGCATTCGCTACAACCAAAACACCCTCAACCTGGGCACGTGAGCATAACAATTAATATATTGAACAATATAATATACAAATGCACAAAAAAAAAAACTGTAGAAAATTGGTGAAGGAAATTTATATGAGAAGAGTGAGGATGAAATTGTAGATGTATACGCACAATAGTTATAGAGCTAGTTAGTTTCTTGAGATCCTGTACTATTTATGTTCGCAATTCCATTACAAATGTTTCTTGGGTTGTGCGAAATATTCTTTCTTTAACATCTCTTTTCTTTGTTATATTTTTTAAGAGCATAAGTGGAAATTTCCCTTTATGCAATTGTTGTTTCATTGAGGAAAACAAATTTGAATAGGTGTCGAACAATTGCAACTGCAACATGGAATAGTGCAATAGTTGTGTAACATAATCGAGATACATGGACATGTGAAAGTAAATGACAAAATTGGATATGGAGAATGATACCATTGCCTTGTTGTTTTCTGACTCTCCATATTTTATATGGAGAATGTGTTGCGAGCCAAGTTTTCTCGTGAGTGTGACAGTTGCACCAATGGTTCTGATTGGGTAAGTGTCGTTTCTCTATGCAAGTTGGATGATAGTTGTGTCCGGCACGAAACAATATTCTGAACATATAGCAAGATTTTTTTCCACAATGTTTATTTCGTTGAGCGATATAATCCGATCACAATCACCACATTCATATACTGTTTTGGGAAATATATTAAAATTTGTAATGGATATCCCATTACCTGGAAATATCTTTTATGCATGTTTCTGGACAAGTTGTGTGGGAATAGTCAGTGTGACTATCATCAGGCCTTCGTTGTTTGTCATGTCAACACGCATAATGGATCTAGTTTTGTTTTCATTGTCCAAGTAGGTGCTATAGATGACCATTATGTCCCCAGAGTACACTTGTCCAATTCGGCGGCTGTTCAAGCCCTCTATTGATAGTATTTTGGGTGTTATAAGTTTAGACATGGTGACATTTTTTGAACAAGAAAAGTAATGTGAATGGTAGCCTGCATTATTTTTTTGTTTTTTTTTCCTGGCATAAATGTACAAGTAGATGCACAACTTGGATGAAGTATGGAGCCAGAGTTTTGCAACCATACCTCTTAGTCTAGGAAACTTGCGCTATGTTCGTGTCTCACTTGCGCTCGTTGATACTTCTTGTGAACTGCAAAGTATGTGTTGCAGATGACATCAACATATTTACCATGGCATAGATGAATAAATAGTTGAGGATATTTGTTTGGTAAACATATGAGGAACACAATGTATGAATCTTTACCTTTGGCCTTGTCAGTCTGTTGATGTTTGTGATGATTGACTACTCATGGTCATGTCACTAGTCCAACATTTTCTGATGCAAGCATGTGTAGATGAACATTAGAAGGACTAAATAAGCATATGCATTGTATATTTTCCATAATTGTTTTGAATTTCACATGCAAGGTTGAAGGAGATGGAATACGAAATAGGGTGTCAAGGGATACTCAAGAAACATGAGGACCCGACAGTCGAATTGTATGCCTCAGATTGTTTGACTACAAAAATGTGTAATGGGGAATAGGGAATGATGGGGGGGGGTACGACGGCCAATCTGTATATCGCGGAACCTCTGAAGCTAGAGGTGAAATATTGAACCTGCCAGCCTAGGAACCTGTGATTGAAAAAGTGGCTAAGTATGGAATGAGGAAACTGTCGGTCAAAGTCGTGATATAGAAGCATGAGTATAAATGTGAATGCGTGAGTCTGCCAACCAACACACCTAGAAATTTTTGGAAAGACGACTAAGAAAAGAAACCAGAAAGAGAAAGTAGACGAGAAAAATGAAGGGGAATTCGATTAAGTATAGAAGAGGGAAAAAAAAGGGATAATAGAAAGTGGGAAAATTAGAAATGGGGAGGGAAATGTTTGGAAGCGAGAAGTCTCAACAAAGGCCCATTGTTTCCAAATCATCGTTTTCTAGTCCAATATTATATGCACCCACCCATTTTGTGTGTTTGATTTACTAGAACAGTTGATATACCTTTTCGAAGATTGTACTTCAACCCCCTTTGTTGTGGCATATAAGAATTCATCTTCCTATCCGACCAATCTATTTCTTTCAATGTAGCAACGTTGAACATACAGTGGACATGAAGGTAAGTTAGTATGTAGAAATACATGTAAAAGAAAGAAATATAGTTATATTTATTTCAATGTAGCAGCAAAGAGAATACAATTCACATGAGGATAAGTTACTATGTAGAAAGATATGTAGCATCTACATACAATAAAATAGGTGCAAAACAGTAGAACAAATATACAGACAATGAATGAAATACTAAACACTGGAATATGAAATAAGAGTAGAAGCATTCACCTTTGTAAATCCTCATCTACATTTGCGACAAAGAGTCCAGCATCTTCTCCAGCTACTCTATTTGTTTAAATGTGGCAATGCAAAAAAATACAATGGACATGAAGGAAGTTGGTATGCAGGAAGACATGTAAAAAAAATAAACAGAGTTCGATTTATTTCAATGTAGTGGCACAGAAAATACAAAGAACATGAAGATAAGTTATTATGTAGGAAGATACACAATATCTACATACAATAAATTAGGTGAACACATATACAGACAATAAATGAAATACAAAACAATGGAATATGAAATAACAATACAAGCATGTACCTTTATATCTCCTCTTCTACACTTGTGGTAAAGACTCCTTCGATTTCTCCAGCTATTATGTTTGTTTCAATGTGGGAACACACAAAATACAACGAACATGAATGGAAGATGGTATGCAGGGGAGAACAAGTAACATGTACATACAGTAAATGAGAATCAAGGAATAGAATAAACAATAATTAGAAACATGAACCTTTGCTTTTCTTCATCCATGGTTGTAATCATATAAAGTTTTTCCTGCCCAAAATATATTACAAGCCAGAAAATATTAAGAAATTGCATGGCCATAGCTGAATGATTTTGGTTTTCTACAGCAAAGTATCCAAATATGCTTTGAGACACGAAAATATAATTTTGCATTATCTTTGATGTACATCTCATATTTCAAGTACAATACAAATTGTATCGTGGTCACACTAGTCTGTGTACAGGATAAAGAGGTTGTATTGTGATATGGACACATTTCACCATATATGGTTCATAAGTGTGTTTTGCACATGTTTTATCTTAACAAAAAGACAATGGACATTGTAATTGCACATGTAGTTGTCCAATTATTTGTTATGCCACTATTTTGTATCATGTCAACACTAAGGTATCCTAGAATGATAATGGTTTCATCCAAATGTAAATGGTGTGATGCATTTGAGAACACGTTCATTATGCTAGCAATGTTGCATGCCAAACAACATAGAAACGGAATATTGCAATTTACAATCCACGAAACACCACTCTTGATAGCACCATCTTAGTATCCTTTTCTTCTACAAGAAAATTTTGCAAAGGAATGTAGGTATCGTCCATAGCTAGGAAAACAAATTGGAGAAACATTTAAGAGCAGGATAGGATGGCATGGGACAGGCGTCAGATCTCGAATTCGCTAGACATGGAAAATGATAGAACCGCAAGTCCACTTGCAGGTGCAGGACCTAAACACCGCAAAGTGAAAAATAAATAGCTCCAACTGTCGGCACAGGACCCCAACCCTGCAAAGCCGAAGTAAACAAAATAAAACAGCAAGAAACAAACCAGCAAGGAAGCACGAACAGGCCCAACCGCATCCCCAGAACCTCAAATTCGTAAACTTGAGCCAAACAACAACAAGAAGCAACCGACGAACCAACGAACAAGAAAAAACCATTGAACCAATAAACAACATATGTATATCTAATGATTACCAAACTACAGCCCAAGCAAAGAAGGTGTTAGAATATAAAAGATGGTGTGCTCGTT
>ML836152.1:31975-47945 GCA_009831015.1 Picea engelmannii
ATAGTGAAGGAACCTGCTTTGATACCAATTGTTGAAACACACACTGACATTGAGAGAGGGGGGGGGGGTGAATCAATGTCTAAATTTTTTGGATACTTTTCACACTTTCATAGATTAACTAAATTAACTAAATAATATATATGAAGTTCAATTAATTATTCATAAATGATGCAGGAGCATCCACACTTCATCAAGCGAGCCAGCACGTGGAGTAAAGAACATACAGCTGGACACCGCCAGCACATATATTTTTGAAATACTTTGGATAGTTGTTGCGCCACCATTTGAATGAAAGCATTCATAAGAAGTGCACTTGTAATGTATTATATATAGGAAGGCATTTAATGGTTTTAATGTTGTTAGATATGAATTCATTGGAGATTTGATAGTTGTAGATTTCGAGAGGGCAAACGGAATATAGGCACCCTCCTTTGTATCATTGGAACATTAGAAATCAAGCATTGAGAGCAAGAAGAGAGCAGAGCAGAGAACTTGTGAAGAATCCCCATGTACATATATTGAATTAATAGAAAAGTTTGATTCAATTCCATGGATGTGATTATTCTCTGTGTGTTGCTGGTATTGTGCTGTTGCATACTTACTTCTTGTTATGCTTTTGTGTTATGTGCTGTGTATTTGATTTCATGGTAGGTTTTGAAATCCGAGAGATTGAGAGAATAAGTTTCAATTGTTTCTCTGTCTGAGCCAGGAGATTCCTGCATCGAGTGCAGTCGAATTCCTCCACATAGAGTGTGTTGAGGAGGCTCTACAGTTAAACTCTTATTCTTCTCTGCCCAGAGTTTGTATTGGGTTGTTAGAACCGTGCAGGTGAAGAGCAGGTCGGATTTGGAATCTCAGAGGGTTGTTGTTGGTGGGACTGCCCAGGGTTTGGACGACTTCAACACTTTGAGAGCTGTTGGATGTCGAGCACGTAAAGCGCGCGTGAAGAGCCTCTGAGGAATTAGAATTGATAAATATTAGGAGGGATAGCCCCGTAATGAACCGACAGAAACAGGTCCAGGAGTAGTTCTAGAAGAACCAGGGACTTTGGGACCGGAGAAAACACCAAGGCGGAAGAGAGACAAGAGGAAAGGGATCGACGACTTGAGATCACTGTGGAGAATTGCGAAAACCCATGGACCGTTGGATCATGGGAAAGCTGCGGGGAAGTTAACCTTCAAGCGCCGGTAGAACCCAATTTCCATCGCATATCGAGATTCGTCATATCGGGGTTTGCAAGGGCAAGAGTTTCATACAGGTGGCGCTAGATCTCGAGGAGTCAGAGAATCAGGGTTCGACGTTCGGGGTTTCCGGCAATAGGGAAACTTTGTATTGTGGATTCGCGATTCGCGAAATCTCGAAGGGACGTGGCAGCATGGGACCACAGGAACGAGTAAAGGACAGGTGGCTTTACATCGGAAAATCGACACATCGGGGATCGGGGTTTTGTGTTACATGAGACACGCGACAGCGTAACTGCCGATTTCCCGATAGGGAAATCCCCGATACATGAATCCGTTGACCGTTGACTCATCGACATTCGGGACTAGGCGTTTTGAGTAACACGAGAACAGTGTTGCGAGCCTCGCGATATCGTGAGACCCGATCTCCCGATAGCCAAAGAGGAGATCGCCGAGGAGTATCCTGTGGGTGACAAAGACTCCTGAGAGGAGTTGTGAGAGCAATTGACTCTTTGGGCCAAGGAGATAAGGTCCTGGTAGGCGTGGACAGGTCATGGGGAGACGTCCGTTGCGTCAATAAACATGTATAACAAAAACCATATGAAACAGATAAACTATCATTCTTTTATTTATTTAACTTGAATGAATACAAATAAAATCAATCCTTTAATATCTTCAACCTCAACGAAATATGAGAGATCCAACTCTCTGATACAAGACCCAACTTGTAGTTCTCAGATCCAACTAAGAAATGAGGAATCCAACCCTCATAAAAAGACTTGGCTTGTTGATCTCAGAACCAACTGAGATGTGAGGAATCCAATCCTCATGACAAGACTCATCTTGTAAATAGGCACCAACCTGATAGAATGAACTTTCATTCAATCCATATATATATATCCACCAAGACACTTTCTTCCCTTCATATTCCTTTACTTATATAGTCCTCCAAAGGGTGCCACTTTGAAACAATGTGTCCTTTTGGAATGAAAAATTGCACCCCTTCATTTAATTAACACAAATGGTAACTTTTATTAATTGATTTTTGTACACCAATTTAGACAACGATTTTCGTATGAAGATTCTGGAGTGATGGAAATGAATTTTAAAATTCTACGACATGGGTTTTTTGTAGAACATGCCCAATTAGCCGATACATGAGAAATTTCCCCATAAAGTGTTCGAGGTGGCTGGTACATGCAGTTCATTGAAGACAACTTGCCTAGATTTTCCTTTCGTCATCGGATGCTAGATTGGATTTAGTACATATTACCTTTTCGTGAATGTCTAAATTGACCTCCACATATCTCCTTTGTTAGTGGTTATTTAAACTCAACTTGTAAACATTTTACTTGATGGTTATATTAAAATCTGTTCCCTCTTAGTTGCTAGTAACTAAATATTTGACTTGGTTTCACCCTTTTTCGTATTTGCTTCCTCATTCGACTGACAAACATCTTTTTGGTCGACTCAACTAGGAGAAATTCCGACTTGAGTATTTCAATTCTAGTCGACATATGTTTCATCAGCCTCAACCGGACTTGTATTTAATTTTTCTTCAATTTCGACCTTTAGGTTACTTCTTTCTTGGACCGACTCGACTTGGAAGAAAATCACTTGAGAAATTCGACTTTGGTCATCTCAACTTGATTTGGCCGACTTTTGTTTCCCAATTCAATTTTCCTTCAACTTCAACCTTTAGTTGGTCGACTTGTCCTCGATTCGTCTTGAAATCGATCGATTTGTCTTCTCCAACTTCTGTCAATCTACAGGCTCGCAGTCGGTCGACTCGTCTTGCAGTCGATCAACTTCTAGATAATCGACCTTATTGTTGTTTAAATCGAATCGACTTGCGGCTCGATGGTGTCAATGTTTCTTCACCAAACATCCACCATTGACATTCTGTCTCATCTTTGGTCTCTTCTTCAATTGAGATTTTCTGAATCACTTTTTAGGAATCATGTCTTATTAACTTCTTTATTTGTGATTTGTATGGATCCATATTGGATTATCCATTTACCCTTTTTATATGGACAATTTCTTCACAATTTCTTCTTTTTTGCATGAATGTTAATGACACATTCTCAACCTTATACAATATAGGATGAGTGTATCAAGATCATACAATATATTAGTCAATATTATATTTCTACTGATATTCAAGTCACCTTCATAATATTATGTCCAATATTGACAATGCTTGACATTCAAGTTACCTTCATAACATTATGTCCAATATTGACAATGCTTGACATTCAAGTCACCTTCATAACATTATGTCCAATATTGACAATGCTTAACATTCAAGTCACCTTCATAACAATATGTCCAATATTGAAAATGCTTCTTAAACCAATCAATCAATGATACTTCACCTATTTATCAAGGTAGACATCAATGACAACCAAATTGCCAACAATCTCCCCCTTTGTTATTGATGGCAACCTTAGTTAAACAATCTTACTTCCCATGTAAATTGTGTTTTGTATTTTGAGTCCTTTGAGCTAACTTGGGTTTACTCTTTATCTCTCCCCCCTTGACAACAATGACAAAGGGAATATTTCTCTTCTTTCCCTGAGATGATGATCCCCTTGAGGTGATTCTCCCCCCGAGGTGATGCTCCCTCTGTCTTTGTCCCATTTATTTTGGACTTTGTTTTTATTGTTTATCTCTCCTCTTTTGACATCAATGAAAAAGGAAATAAAAGTTTTACTGCTTCCTCCCCCTAGAATGTTTTATCTATTATCTCAATCTCTTGGGATTTTTGTGTTCAAATAGGGTTTTACTTTCTTCTCCTTTGTCATAACGGACAAGGGTGTGAATCTTACTGATCTTGTTGATCTATTTCTTCTTCTTCTTTATATTATTTAGTTCTTTGATTCCAAGAGACATGTAATGTTCTTTCATATCATTAATAACTTTGCTCTGTTCATACTCTGTCTTTATATATTTTGAACTCCTTTTGCTGCTTTCTTCTTCAGATTTTATTTGTTTTATTCATCACACTATTCTACAGATTGATTTTATTTTGAGAGTTCATCATCATCACCACTGTTTTGTGCACCATAATATTCTTCATCTTCTTCTTTAGAAATTCTTCTTCCTTGAGCTTGTTCCTCTTCATATGAAAAGCTCTGAATTTCACATTCCTTATTAGGAGTTTCATCCATCAATTTATTGTTATCAATTTCTTCATTTTTAGGTGAAAGATATTCATCATCATTATTGCTTTATGCTTCATATTTTCTTCTCCATATATTTCCATAAGGCACTCTCTTTGATGAACTTTTATTTTCTACATTTGTCCTTTGAGATTTATCCTCTCTTCTTTTCTTCCAAAGTTCATTAGATTTCTTTTCTGACTTGTATGGATTATTTTTCATGGGATTTGTTCTTGATTTCCTATAGTCTTAGGATTTGTGCCCAAACTTATCACAGTTGTAGCATCTCATGGTATGACAAAAATTTATTGTGTGCCCAACATAATTGCATCTCCAACATCTCATTAAGTTATTGGACCTTCCTGAATTTTTCTTTTCAGGACTCTTTCATTCCAATGCTTTGTGACCAAAGTTTTTACAAGAAAAGAAATAACCATTGAATGTGTTTTCGTACTCGAGTCTGTTGTGACACGAGAATCTTGCCTTTGTACATGTTTCTTGTTTTTGACTTTTATAGCTTCCTTCTTTAACAAATTTCATGGTTTGTATTTGGTTTGTGATTGCACTTTTTCATTTTGAGGAGGATAATCCTTTCTCATGTTTGTGAATGTTGTTCCACTTGCCACCTTCTTCTTTCTTATATTACCGAAGACCAATTTTGTCATATGTTGGTCTTTGTCTGTTCTAGATCTTATCCATGATGACCGAGTTATGGAATTTGACAATTGATTTTGTCTTTTCATTCTTCTTTTTGAGGTTGATAATTTCCAATTCCAACATGTGACATGTTTCTTCCTTTTTAGTTAACTGGATATTTAAGTCTTCTTCTATATCAATGATGGGATACTTGAGCATAAAGGGGTGAGTGCAGTGAGGAAGAAGCATCATAAGAATGTTCCAGTGAGTTGAATTTTTACTGAAGAATCTCCGTGGAAAAGAGGAAAAGACTTCTAGTGGAAGTATGAAGACAAGACCAGAAGGATGACAAGCTTTAGTAGACAAGTCATGGAGATTTTTGAAGAATTTTGAAAGAAAATTGTATTTAATGCACTACAGACAGTGCATAAATAAGGGGGAGGGGAATGTAATATCCCTAGTTTGATCCTAGTTGTAATTATGCATATAGGCTAGTGAGCCATGCAATTTTGGGGCCATAGTGCCTTTGTAAATGTACTTTGAGGCCAGAGTACCTACGTTATTATTAGGCTAGTGAGCCAGATGCGAAAAGGCTTGTGGGCCTATCCTCTGTATTATGTAATCACTTGAATACTACTAAAATTACACCACTAATGCAAACCATCTCAAAAAATGAGTAAGGGGGATAAACTCCACTAGAATGGGAAAGGGGGCCAAGAGTCTAGGAAAGGGGCTAAACCTAAGGGGTTTAAGCCAAGAGAATATCTTATTAATATTTTTGAAAAATTTAATGTATGAGATACATCCATTTATCCCAAGTTCCCAAAGAAAGGGAATGAACCACCAAGTGAGTGTAAGAGAGGTTTGTGAGGTTACAAGTGTCATCTCATGAGCATGCAAAATATAATGGCGAAACTTAGTGCATTTTCCCCATACTATCCACCATTCTCAGTAGAGGAGGGGGGAGGATTATAGACTGCTGCTATCCTTTTATGTACTAGAGATATACAAGCTTATTGTAAGTAGTGTTCTTTTGTAGGTTGAACTGAAGAGGCGGGTTGTTAGGCCCTTGGGTAGTTGAACAAGAAGGTTTTCAGGACCATAAGCCTTCTCTCCAGGTGGGAGAAGTGTTGTTGAAAAGGTGGGTTGTTAGGCCCATAACCACTCTCTCCAGGTGATATAATTGATGTGAATTGATTTTCTAAGGTGCCAATTGTATCTACAAGTCTCAGAGACTTCCTGTATGGTTTGTTGCTGAAGCCCGAAAGGGAAGTGGGGTAGCCGATGGGGCACACTCCCTAGGTGGAAAAGCATGTGGGGAAATTGGAGATTGTAGCTAGCTGGAGTTGGCACTTAAATATGATCATTATTGATGTTAGAAGACTCAGTCTCGGATAGGAATCCATTTTTTCCCAAGTGGATTTTAAGCTCGACTCTGGGGTGACTTGTTGTCAGTTTGTGGGTAGCAGAGTCTATGGATGGAAGGAAAGTCAGAGTTTTGCAAGCAGTTGGTGGCTCATTTATATTAGATAAGTGTTCATGCAGTGTTTGATTTAATTATTGTATGAATTATTATGTATTCCTTGGATGGGTATTTACCATGCTATTTATATTTAGTATGCAAATGTTAAAATTGTATAGGGACTATGTTTACATATTACATGTTATGAGTATTTATTGTTGAAATTCTCATCGAGTAATTGCTGCTAGATTTGCACAGGAGCTGGTAATTATACTTATCAGTCATGAGTAATGGATTTTGGGATTACACTTATGTATATTTGTGGCCAAGAATGCCTAGGACTGTGTAAGGGTGCATGAGCAGAATCTATGTAATTAATGTGTGCTTCTATTGTTATATTACAAATTAAAGCAAGAATTGAGATATGTCAGTTAATGGAAGTAGAATTAAAGAATTTCTGGAAGGCTCGGTAGCCTTAGAAATCTCCTAGAAGAAATCATGGAGCCACTAAGTCCAAGTTCAGACTGTATATTCTGGTAGAACATCGTGTTTTCCATGGAAAAATTTGCAACTGTCGATCTCAGCACATCGAATCGATCTTGGCCATTGATCAAGGTCCTAATGTACAAGGACTTATCAAGAATCAGAGTCATTACTGATCGTTGAATAATCAAAGGTGGATCGAGATATCCTGGCCATTATTTGGGGTCCTCATGTAGGAATATTTACTGAGGATTTAGGTTGTTGTCAACCATTGGATTTGTCAGAGAGAAGTTTAGGAAATATGGACCGTCAGATCCATACCAAGAAGTGGTGTCGGAGTCTAACGCTTGGAGTAGGTGGTAGTAATGAGACTCTAATGGGTGTACCCTGAGTAGTAACCTTGAACATAGATCGAGCAATGTCCAGGAAGAAAACTCAGTTGTTGGATCTATGACGATCCATCATGAACATGAGTCCAAGAGGGGGATGACATCATGGCTACATGGGATGCTAGCATGGTAGTATACATTTCACAGAGTTGACACATGGTGATAGTTGATTTACTAGTGAGTCAAGCATGGGCTCGTTGGATGAGATTGGGCCTTAAACCTCACTTTTAACCTTTGTCGTCGATTTAAGATTTGAAAATATCTCATCCATTCATCAGAGGTAGGCCATCAGAGTAGGGGTGGTAAAGATACTTCAATAGATAAGGCTCGAGAAACAATCATGGCCATCAATCGATGATCAGACGAGACATTATCTCGACTGTTCATCAAGGTAAGGTCCTCGGAGTATCGTTGGTTAAGGCACTCTGAAAGGGAGGCTCCGAGAAGTAATCATGGTTGTAGATGATTAGGGGTTGAGATGAAGCTTTCACTGTAGATATTGATGGTCCTTTAGGACAAAGCCAAGAGGAAGGTGATGTCATGCTGATGAGGATGATGTCACCCCACTCATGCACTGAAGATAGGTGTTACCATCTGGAAGTACAAGCCGAGTGCTCAATGATGACGTGTATGGCACATCAATACATGTGGCGGGTCCATGTCTCAGGTGGAAATTGTGCCACATTGTAGGGTGTTGTAACACTTTGGGAACAAAGGATGACATGGTCTGAATGACACGTGTCAAGCCCAGTGGTAAATATGGGTAGGGACACGTGTCATGGGTGCCAACTTGACTACCATGTAGATTTTAATTTAAGTGAGGCTAATGTGGAGTGATGATAGGACAATGAGGGGTGAAAACATGTTCTGAAGTGAACATGTGGCTGCCCATATATAGTATACCTTGTTGATGTTATCCCATAAGACATGTCGCTAAATATTAGCCTTCGAACCTAAAAATTTCAGATCTTGGTCATCCGTCAGAGAGGTTTGGTCAAAGTTGGAAGTGATTACGAAGGAGGAGGTACTCTAAAGATTAATCTAAAATGTCGATCAGAGGATGGCCCTGATGCATGGCAACCATCAATTGCCTTGAGGTCCGTAGGTTAATTACGAATGTTAAGTGAGAGAAGTGTTTTTCATTGTGCTCAATGGAGGCTTTGATGAAATCAAAGTCATTAATTTTCAGTTTCCATGGGCCATCTTATCTGTTGGATGTATGCATTTAGACTCCACTTCCCCAAATACGAAGAGGTTGGAGAGGTTTTTAACCCATGCATGAATTTAAGATTCCGACAAAATCTTAGCCGTAGATTGTCGAATCACCAGGACCATCAGATTTGTCGAGGTGGGTGCTATCGGAGTTGCAGAGTGGTTCAAAATGGAAGAACTCAAATGAAAGGGGTTTCTATATCTTTGAAAATGTAGTATGGAGGCTCGATAAAGCATGGGTTTGAGGTAGTACATGGCAGGTGACACATCCGTTCCACATGGGATGACACGTGTACCAGGGTGCCACGTGGATGCCATGTGGCACTAAGGTGGAAGTGGGGGTAAAAAGGGCTGAAAATTTTGGAGTGCTGTAACTTTTGAACCCGAACTTGAATTTGAGTGTAGTTATAGTCATTAGAAATCTTTGAATGAGTAGAATAAATTTACGAAGTCTAAGTGAAGAAACAATTAGTTGTAAAAATTGAAATTTTTTGACACCCCATCCCTTAGAAGGTACTTAAGGGGTCGGTTATGTTACAATAATCCACTAGAGACTTCTAAAATCATTGTCATAATATATAAACCTAACCCTCATGACCAAACAAAGGTTTAAACCCTATTAGAAAGGAGGGAAAGGGGTTTGAATCTCATTGTAGGATTCAATATCCCATAGTAGCACCCCTGCCAAGAGGATTAAAGAGACAAAAAAACAAAGGATAAGGAGTGATTTATAGGGGATTGCAACATACCATAGTGTCTCATAGCTCCAAAAAAAGATTTATAATCTTTATATTTTCCCTTGTACTCTCTATTGACTAAGAAGAAATGTACAATCCTTCATTTCTTGATAGGTTTTCCCACATCATATTTCTCATAGTAAATATTATGTGCATGGTGTTCCAATGTGTTCCTTTAATATTTCATTTCTCTTTTATATTGCATCGGTTAAAGAATTTGTATCATGTGGTTTATTTTTATGCTTGATAAGTAAAAATGCAAAAAGAATAATCATGTAGTTGAGCATAATCTCACTGTAATAGTTAAGATTTTTTCTAGCGAGTTGACCAATGGTATATCCAATGTTGTTTACATATCATATTCATATTAAATTGAGTTTTGTTTGGGTTGTGTGGTTTGAGGTAATATTTTCTTACTTAGATCAAAAAGACCAAATCTATGGGATAGTTGCACCCAATAGATCTGAGATCCACATTACAAGAGTAAAGAAGTAGTGGTAAGCCTGAAATATGGTGAATGAGAATAGGGAAAGATCCATTGGTGATGGGAAGTTAATATTTGTAAGGTTTGAACTCTCAAGTAGTGGACATTTTCAAGGGTATAACCTTACTAATGGTCACTCTTGATAAAAATATCAACCCCTTTTTGGAGCATCTCAATTCTCATCATTGTGTACCTAACCACATCATTCATAGTAGGTTTTAGGATTTATGTACATGAGCCAATTTGTGTATATGCTCATGATTTTATAATAGTGTTATATTCATAAAAATGTCACTTTAGTATAATAAGGCGTTAATGATTTATTTAGTAACTAAGTCTTTAGTAAAGGGATTTATTGATGGTTTTACCCCATTGTGGATATAAATAGGTGTTCCCAACCTCTAATGTATGTGCCTACATTTTATCAATGCAAATAAAACAATTTATGTTGTTTATTGGAGATCTCTTCCTACATTACTTGGAATTGTTGATGCATTTCTACCTTGACTATGTAGGTTCCCCTGTTGTTTCTTTCTTATTTATGTTATTATTATCCATTTCCCATTTATGTTGAAGTAGTGGTCCCATTTGGTAATAAGACTATTGCGAGTTGGTATTAGAGATTACTAAAATTTTGATCTTCTTATGTTTCATTCTAAAAAAGGGGAGTGGGGGTGGGCGGGGAGGGGAGAGAAAGTCAAGGACTAAGTATCATGCTTGTGAGACTAAGGAATATTTGGATGAATCTTCCATGAAGTTTGTAGATGAAATGAGGCATTTGGTGCAAGAAAAAGGACCCACAAAACTTGAACGTCAATTCACAACTCAATCTTTCAAGACAAAGAGGACCATCTAAACCCTAAGGAATCGAGGTAACATCCCTCTAAGATCATCATCACCATGGAGCTCTCATAGACCCACTTACAACATCTAGATGAAGACATCACAATAAAACTTTGGTGGCAAAGTGGAAGTGCTTGCAAAGTTAAGCAAGGTTAAGATCGCATTCAAGGTGAAACACATGTATGACCAAGAGGATAAGTTGAATGTGGTGCTATAACATATGAATGGGGAAATGAATACTTGGGGGAAAACATGGATTGCTAAAATACCTAGAGGGGATTTTAGTGATTTTGTAGATGCATTATCTTAAAGATTAGATATCAACTAGGATGAGTCTTACGATTTTTAGCTCGTTCATTTTTCATCAAGACCAAGGCCAATATCTCTCAAATCAAGTGACACACACACACACACACACACACACACACACACACACACACACACACACATCAAATGCATGATCATAAGTCCATAATAAGGAAAAAATGTTTGAACTTCACACTTATAAGAATGCCATTATTGTAGTTAGAAGAGTTGTAAGTCATATTGAGGTTATTAAAATAAACATACTTAGTTATGTGAAACATGGTTACACATATGATAGAAGGACCAAATAGGAGGGAAATATTGAGTCCCAATAGAACAAAACCCCTAACCTTAGACCTAACCAAAATCCTAACCATCCTAGCTCAAAAATTTTCCATACATGCTCTAAATCAAGGTTTAAGGATCATGCCTAAAATATCCCAAAATTTTTATGGTCGAAGACCTATACCACTTACTTAGAATACAAACCTATAGATGATCATCTTCTTAAAGAAATTAATAATGACGCTAATGCACAAGACCATTCCCATGCACCATTAGAAATATGATAAACCTTGGTATCCCTTTCTATCATCATTGATTTAGGTAGAATTGATATACTTTCAAATTTAATGCCATAAAAAAAGAGGGTCCTTATGATAGTTGGTCCTACTAGTACACTACCCATTCATGATAAGAAGTAGGTTAAGAATTTGGGCCTCCATATGTATACTTTGAATGCTTCCCCATAAGCATCCCAAGGCACAAACATATTCAATTTGAGGGTGTGGTGCACAAGGTGGAAATTGTTTTAGATGGCTATAGAATTAAGGATGATTTTTATTTCATAGATGTTGGAGGATTTTGTTATGGGTATTTAGTGGCTTAATTCCATAGATGCTAATCCACTAGCCATTTAGATAAATTCCTCTCTTTCCACCAAGATCATGGTGAGGTAACTTTCAAATGACTTGGACCTAAGAGCATGTAGAATGTGGACTCCAAACACATCTCTAAACTGTTGAAGAAGAGTCACTTTAGTTTCATGCCTCACTTATACTACATGGAGGCAACTCCTCTTCCAAAACATTATGCTCTAGGCCTATATACATTACTTTAGGAGTATAAAGTGGTATTCTAAGAGATGTCTATAGTGTTGGGGATGTGTTATATTCTTTGCATGTGGATTGTGCATTCATCCACGAGGTCTTAGCTACACCAAGTTGAAGAAGGTAAACTTGAAAAGAAGGTCATGGGGACATGGAAGAAGAAATATACATGAAACAACATGAAGGATTCATAGTGAAGGATAAGAAAGAACTAGTTGGCAAGATGAAAAATCCATATATCGCTTAAATAAATACCCAATAATGTGATATAAAAAATTTGATACTCATATATTGGGACTAGGACTTGTCAGAAGTAAGGATGATCATTGTCTGTCTTCCAAGTAGGTTGGTGATCACTTTATTTATGTAATATTGTATGTTGGTGATATGTTTCTAATTGGAAACAACAAGGATATCATAAGTGTAACACACCCAACCCCTTAAATACCATTTTAAGGAATGGGGAATCAAAAATCCACTCTCCTCTAACATCTCAGATCCCATGTCCGAGGTATTCATCCTCTTCTTATTGCCAAGATATTTCCAACCACTATTGCCATGCTCCAACCCGAGCTTTGATTAAGAAGTTATGCCCTTCCGAAGTTCTACGAGCCTCATTATTCAAAGGCCATGTGGTGCCCATGTGGATCCACCTCACACATATCGTCTCCAAGTTCCTATATCCACAGTGGAAGCCCATCCACCATCTGATCCCATGATGGGGCTTGTTTGTCATTGAACACTTAAGCAAGGGGAGAGTTCGACGTTTGACACTTCGGTGTTGAATGCCTCTTTTCCGTTCTACGCGCAAATACTCCGGAGTCCCAAAGTTCGAGACTTCTGAAGGGTCCCCACTTACACATGGTGATGCGGCATATGCATATGGGACATTTAGATTGTGCATCTATTTCAGACAGTTGAACAAAGTGACTATAAAGAACAAGTATCCTCTACCAAGGATTGATGATCTCTTCAATCAGTTGAAAGATGCTAGAATATTTTCAAAGATAGATCTCAGGCCAGGATACCATCATGTAAGCATTAAAGAGGAAAGACATCAACATGACCGCCTTCAGGACAAGGTATGGTCATTATGAGTTCACAATGGTGCCATTTGGGTTATCAAATGTGCCAGCTGTTTTCATGTGCTTAATGAATGGCGTTTTTTGAGAATATTTAGACAAGTTTGTCATTGTCTTTTTGGATGACATCCTTGTATATTACAAGTCAGAAGAAGAGCATGAACATCATTTGAGGATGGTATTGCAAGTACTAAGAGAGAATCAATTGTATGCCAAATTGAGCAAGTGCTCATTTTATCAAAACAAAATTCACTATTTGGGCATATCATATCTTAAGAAGGGATATCAGTGGACCCTAAAAAGAGTGAGGCCATTAAAGGGTGGGAAGCACCTAAAAATGTAACAGAAGTTAGATCCTTCATGGGTTTAGCTGGCTACCATAGAAGGTTCATTGTAGGGTTTTCGAGAATATCTCATCCCATCACTTCCTTGAAAAGGAAAGGGAAGAAGTTTTTATGGACAAAGGAATGTGAAGAGAGATTCCAACAATTGAAGCAAATGTTAACCAGTGCTCCAATTCTTAAGATTGCATATCCAGATGAAGATTTTGTGGTTTGCACAGATGCATGCAAAGACGGACTAGGAGGACTCCTGAGTCAGAATGGATTTGTGATATGTTTCGAGTCTAGAAATTTGAAAGAGCATGAAAGGATCTATGCCACTCATGATTTGTAATTGGCAGCCATAGTGCACGCTTTGAAGAAGTGGAGGCACTACCTCATGGGAAAGATGTTTGAGTTGAGGATAGACCATAATGGTATGAAGTATTTGTTTGATCAACTTACATTGAATGCTAGGCAGAGCAGATGGTTGGAATTCCTCTGTGAATATGAATTTGATATTAATCACATCAAAGGAAAGGAGAATAAAGTGGCTGATGCACTCAATAGAAGAGTGCATAAACTACATCCTACAACTATTAGCATGTATCAGATGGATCTTAAAGGTAGAATTTCCGAGGCTACAAAAGTTGATTTGTAGTACATGGGATTGGTAACTAAATTGTAGCAAGGTAAAATGCAGTAGAAAGATGAATATTATGAATTGGGAATTGATGGAATTCTCTTGTATAGAAACAAAGTTTATGTACCAAATTCTCTAGAATTGAGGAGTGTGATTTTGAAAGAAATGCATAATGTGCCTTATGGTGGACACCCAGGATATCAGAAAATAGTTTCAGTAGTCAAGAAACAATATTATTGGCTAGTCATGAAGAAAGAAATTACAGAGTACATAGCCAAATGCTTGGAGTGTCAAAGGGTCAAGGCTGAGCATAGACACCCAGCTAGGTTATTGTAGCCATTAACCATCCTTGAGTGGAAGTGGGAAGTGGTGACAATGGATTTCATCACAAGATTGCCCAGAACAAGAAAGAAACATGATGCAATCATGGTGGTAGTGGACAAGCTTACGAAGGCCACCCATTTTATTCCATTGAAGACTGCTCACAAGGAAAATAATGTTGCTGATATTTATATGAGGGAAGTAGAATGCTTGCATGACATACCCAAGACAATTGTGTCTGGCAGAGACCCAGAGTTTACCTCAAAGTTTTGGAGAGGATTATTCAAGGGGTTTGGAACGAACCTAAACTTCAACACAATATATCATCTTGAGTCATATGGACAAACATAAAGAGTAAACCAAGTGATAGAAGATATGCTAAGGATGTATGTGATGGAAAAACCATCTAAATGGAAAGATTATCTACACTTGGTAGAATTTTCCTAAAACAATGGGTATCAAGCATCATTGAAGATGAGCCAATTTGAAGCACTTTATGGCAGAAAGTGCAACGACCCAGTAAGCTGGGACAACCTAGTTGATAGGGTAGTGGTTGGGCTAGAGTTGCTCAAGGAAATGGAAGAGCAAATGCTTAAGATTAAAGAGAATTTAAAGGCTGCCCAAGATAGGCAGAAAATCTATGCTGATAAGAACAAAACTCACAAGGAATTTAAAGTAGGGGATTATGTATTCTTGAAAGTGAAGGCCAACATAAGCTCCCTAAAGTTGGGAAATTTTTCAAAGTTGGCAGCTCGCTATTGTGGGTCATTTGAAATCCTAGAGAGGATTGGTCCAGTAGCTTATATGCTTGCATTGCCTACATCCATGACTATTCATAATGTATTTCATGTATCATTGATCAAGAAGTATATAACTGATGATAATCATGTGATTGATTAGAATGTGATTCAGGTGGATCAAGAAGGAGCTTTGCAAGTGCAGTCTGTGTGCATACTAGACTGGAAGAGAAAGCAACTCTGGAATCAAGGAATAAATATTGTAAAGGTTCAGTGGACCTGGTACAGTCCCAAGGACACAACATGGGAGCATGAATATGCTATGTGGGAAGGGTAACCACATCTTTTTGAAGATTTTGGAAATCTTGTTGTTGTTGTGTAAATAAGTTGCATTGAGGAAAGTGAAAAAATAAGGGGAGGGGATTGTAACACCCCAAGGCTGAGCCCCTGCTGAATTGTAATTATGTTTATAGGTTGGTATTACGAGGAAAATCTCTCTATGTATAGGGTAAACCACAACAGACGGAAATGACTACATAAATCAACTCTCTTCTCAAGTATGCTATGAAAACAAATATGCTAGAAAGAGAAGATAAAAGGCCTACCTTGTCCAGACATTCGATGAAGTCCACAGTTGAGAACTTGACCCAAATAAATATACCTGGAACTAATCCTCAACAACCAAGCAAAGAAAGCATATGGTGATAAAAAATGATGTTAACACATTCAATAGCATAATCCATTAATAAACATGACAAATACGCCCATGGAATAATAATTCAAATATTTGCAAGATATCAATTGGATGGGAAAAGAGTATTTCTATTAATATATGATCAACATAAGTGAAAATGTTATAGACTT
>ML836152.1:47995-61823 GCA_009831015.1 Picea engelmannii
AGTGACTATAAAGAACAAGTATCCTCTACCAAGGATTGATGATCTCTTCAATCAGTTGAAAGATGCTAGAATATTTTCAAAGATAGATCTCAGGCCAGGATACCATCATGTAAGCATTAAAGAGGAAAGACATCAACATGACCACCTTCAGGACAAGGTATGGTCATTATGAGTTCACAGTGGTGCCATTTGGGTTATCAAATGTGCCAACTGTTTTCATGTGCTTAATGAATGGCGTTTTTTGAGAATATTTAGACAAGTTTGTCATTGTCTTTTTGGATGACATCCTTGTATATTACAAGTCAGAAGAAGAGCATGAACATCATTTGAGGATGGTATTGCAAGTACTAAGAGAGAATCAATTGTATGCCAAATTGAGAAAGTGCTCATTTTATCAAAACAAAATTCACTATTTGGGCATATCATATCTTAAGAAGGGATATCAGTGGACCCTAAAAAGAGTGAGGCCATTAAAGGGTGGGAAGCACCTAAAAATGTAACAGAAGTCAGATCCTTCATGGGTTTAGCTGGCTACCATAGAAGGTTCATTGTAGGGTTTTCGAGAATATCTCATCCCATCACTTCCTTGAAAAGGAAAGGGAAGAAGTTTTGATGGACAAAGGAATGTGAAGAGAGATTCCAACAATTGAAGCAACTGTTAACCAGTGCTCCAATTCTTAAGATTGCATATCCAGATGAAGATTTTGTGGTTTGCACAGATGCATGCAAAGATGGACTAGGAGGACTCCTGAGTCAGAATGGATTTGTGATATGTTTCGATTCTAGAAATTTGAAAGAGCATGAAAGGATCTATGCCACTTATGATTTGTAATTGGCAGCCATAGTGCACGCTTTGAAGAAGTGGAGGCACTACCTCATGGGAAAGATGTTTGAGTTGATGATAGACCATAATGGTATGAAGTATTTGTTTGATCAACTTACATTGAATGCTAGGCAGAGCAGATGGTTGGAATTCCTCTGTGAATATGAATTTGATATTAATCACATCAAAGGAAAGGAGAACAAAGTGGCTGATGCACTCAGTAGAAGAGTGCATGAACTACATCCTACAACTATTAGCATGTATCAGATGGATCTTAAAGGTAGAATTTCTGAGGCTACAAAAGTTGATTTGTAGTACATGGGATTGGTAACTAAATTGTAGCAAGGTAAAATGCAGTAGAAAGATGAATATTATGAATTGGGAATTGATGGAATTCTCTTGTATATAAACAAAGTTTATGTACCAAATTCTCTAGAATTGAGGAGTGTGATTTTGAAAGAAATGCATAATGTGCCTTATGGTGGACACCCAGGATATCAGAAAATAGTTTCAGTAGTCAAGAAACAATATTATTGGCCAGTCATGAAGAAAGAAATTACATAGTACATAGCCAAATGCTTGGAGTGTCAAAGGGTCAAGGCTGAGCATAGACACCCAGCTAGGTTATTGCACCCATTAACCATCCTTGAGTGGAAGTGGGAAGTGGTGACAATGGATTTCATCACAAGATTTCCCAGAACAAGAAAGAAACATGATGCAATCATGGTGGTAGTGGACAAGATTACGAAGGCCACCCATTTTATTCCATTGAAGATTGCTCACAAGGAAAATAATGTTGCTGATATTTATATGAGGGAAGTAGAATGCTTGCATGACATACCCAAGACAATTGTGTCTGACAGAGACCCAGAGTTTACCTCAAAGTTTTGGAGAGGATTATTCAAGGGGTTTGGAACGAACCTAAACTTCAACACAACCTATCATCTTGAGTCATATGGACAAACATAAAGAGTAAACCAAGTGATAGAAGATACGCTAAGGATGTATGTGATGGAAAAACCATCTAAATGGAAAGATTATCTACACTTGGTAGAATTTTCCTAAAACAATGGGTATCAAGCATCATTGAAGAAGAGCCAGTTTGAAGCACTTTATGGCAGAAAGTGCAACGACCCAGTAAGCTGGGACAACCTAGTTGATAGGGTAGTGGTTGGGCTAGAGTTGCTCAAGGAAATGGAAGAGAAAATGCTTAAGATTAAAGAGAATTTAAAGGCTGCCCAAGATAGGCAGAAAATCTATGCTGATAAGAACAAAACTCACAAGGAATTTAAAGTAGGGGATTATGTATTCTTGAAAGTGAAGGCCAACATAAGCTCCCTAAAGTTGGGAAATTTTTCAAAGTTGGCAGCTCGCTATTGTGGGTCATTTGAAATCCTAGAGAGGATTGGTCCAGTAGCTTATATGCTTGCATTGCCTACATCCATGACTATTCATAATGTATTTCATGTATCATTGCTCAAGAAGTATATAACTGATGATAATCATGTGATTGATTAGAATGTGATTCAGGTGGATCAAGAAGGAGCTTTGCAAGTGCAGCCTGTGTGCATACTAGACTGGAAGAGAAAGCAACTCTGGAATCGAGGAATAAATATTGTAAAGGTTCAGTGGACCTGGTACAGTCCCAAGGACACAACATGGGAGCATGAATATGCTATGTGGGAAGGGTACCCACATCTTTTTGAAGATTTTGGAAATCTTGTTGTTGTTGTGTAAATAAGTTGCACTGAGGAAAGTGAAAAAATAAGGGGAGGGGATTGTAACACCCCAAGGCTGAGCCCCTGCTGAATTGTAATTATGTTTATAGGTTGGTATTACGAGGAAAATCTCTCTATGTCTAGGGTAAACCACAACAGACGAAAATGACTACATAAATCAACTCTCTTCTCAAGTATGCTATGAAAACAAATATGCTAGAAAGAGAAGATAAAAGGCCTACCTTGTCCAGACATTCGATGAAGTCCACCATTGAGAACTTGACCCAAATAAATATACCTGGAACTCATCCTCAAAAACCAAGCAAAGAAATCATATGGTGATAAAAAATGATGTTAACACATTCAATAACATAATCCATTAATAAACATGAAAAATACGCCCATGGAATAATAATTCAAATATTTGCAAGATATCAATTGGATGGGAAAAGAGTATTTCTATTAATATATGATCAACGTAAGTGAAAATGTTATAGACTTCCATGTCAGCATGGTTAAGAACTAAGAAACTAAGTTCCTTCTTGCTGGGTCTCCACCACTTCAATCCTCCACCAAAGGCAAGCTCATATAAGAGAAATAATGAGGTTCTCAATAATCAAGGGAAGAGCTTGGGGGCTGAACACTGTATTTAGACTTAAAGGAAAAAGGGATGCAGACTCAATATGAAGTAAATAAATTCTCTAGAGTAACTTTTCTCTCAAAGTTGAATTCTTTCTCTCCCTTTCCATAGCTCGAAATTGGCCCATTTATAGCCTTCAAAATGGAACTGAAGGGTCGATTCGGGACATTTCCAGTATATGGAAGGCCAAGGATCATAGATCTCCCATTGTGACATGGAAACCCGACATTAATTTTTATTTTTTGGCACAAATCTCGATGTACGCGGGTTGTAGTGGTGCAACCTGCGTATACACATGCTGTATAGTAGGCAAGTTGAGGACATGTGGGAAAAAATGTATTTTTAGCTCTGGGATTTACAAACAGGGATGATAAGTCTACATAGGGAAATGGAAAAAGGCCTTCTATGAAATATTGCATAGGCTGAGGCAAATCTTGCTATAATAGTTAGTGAGACAAGTGTTTATAAGCAGGAAGACTTATGTGTTTATTAGGCTGGAGAGCTAGATGATAAGGACAATGAGCTTGATTTTGTGTATGTAAATACTCACATCATTAATAAAATTACATCGTTGTGTGTAGACCTTCCACAAAGAAAGAGTTATGGGGGACTAATCTCCACTAGGTAGGGAAAGGGAAGGGGCTAAGTGTCTAGGAATAGGGGCTAAGATAGAGGGCTTACCTCTAAAGGAAT
This sequence comes from Picea engelmannii, assembly GCA_009831015.1. Classification (NCBI taxonomy): domain Eukaryota; kingdom Viridiplantae; phylum Streptophyta; class Pinopsida; order Pinales; family Pinaceae; genus Picea; species Picea engelmannii. Next base: position 51,870 of record ML836152.1, read on the forward strand.
ACTATTATATTATTATTTCCTAAAGTCTAAGGTTTGACATAACCATGTTATCCTAAGTTCCCGTGGAAAGGGAATGAGTGTTAAGTGGAGCTCATGCAGCTTTAGGAAGACATGTGTCACCCTGGGTGCATGTATCTTTTAGGTGGGAAAGTCAGCTCGTTGGGGGTTCCCGAGGAGGCATTCTCACCATCCTCATGATTCTTACGATGGTCACCACTCTACAGGAAGCCATACTCCCCACTAACGCATGCGCACAGTCACACAATGAGCATGACCTCCCTTATCGACCTCTAAACAAGCATGCACCTTGGGAACATGTAGTCATACTTGAGTTATCCTATGTATTTCCTACGAATCCCAACGCAACTGTATTTTCCTGAGCCCATGTTGTGTCTTAACAGTTGGTTCTTACTACCAACATATTTCCTTGGCTAAGCATGGATTTCTGCCATATTCTATGTCCTTACCCATTTTTGGTTGTTGTGATCACCTTGCCCGTGTGTTGAGGAGAGAGTGTGAAGAAACAGGTTGTTAGGCCTGGTAGAAACTCTCTCCAGGTGAGAAAGTGTGTTGAGGAAGTGAGTTCTCCTGGAGGGAGTCCCATAGTAGCTACAATACTCTGAGACTTCTGGTCCAGCCTATTGCTAAAGCCATGGAAGGGAGGTGGACAGTCGATGGAATTGTGATAGTGAAGGTGTACACTCCTAGGGTGAGACAGGCATGTGGGGAATGAGGGTCTGTGGGTTGTGGGCATAAGTGGCTCCTGGGAGAAAATCCTTCCTGTTGATCTGTGCGACTTCTTGTTGTCCTTTCCAAGCCTAGGAATCCCTTTCCTGATGTTTTTTAGTCCCAACTTGGGGGTGGTCCACTACTGAGTGTGATGAGCATCATGGTCTAAGGCTAGGAGGTTCATGGAAGGTCTACACGCAGTTGGTTGTCATTAATCAAAAGATAAGTACCAATTCTATGTTTATTTAGATGTTGTGTATTTGTACATGCTAAATTGATGAGTATTGTCTGTATATGTTGTTATATTTATGGTTCTATATGTGATTATTGCATGTATGCTTTTATTGTTATTTCTGCATTAAGTTGCGTGATAGTAGAACATAAATCATCTGTTAAATATTGGTATGTGTTATTTTCGCTTCCACATGAATAGGTGCATGAACAAAATATCAGATGTTTTCTCTATTTATTCCTGTTAAGTTTTATATATGAATATTTCCACAAAGTTATTCAATGGCATGGCCTGGCATATTGGTTTAAGGTCAGGAACGATCACAAAATGGTATCAGAGAATAGAAAAAAGATAAATTTGTTTAGGTAGCGTTACCCGACATAGGTTTGAGGTCCGAGGACATTACATGTTGTTTTCCACGTTATGGGCTTATCGCACAATAATCAAATCTGCCACCATTTTTACACCGTTCCACCTCATCCATGGGATTGTATCCACCCTCCCTATCGAGTGTGAAATCCCCACATTACGCACTACCATTGAGCTATTACCTGACACTACTCCAATGGAGCAGTGCCTGTTGACCCTAGATTCGCTGGATGAAGATTGTTAATCTTCATTACAGAACAATGAGGTAGCTAAAAAATGGTCCAAAGCCACCTTCAACCGCCATGTCAACCTTCGCTTATTTAGCAAAGGGGATCTCGTCTTAGCCTACGATATCGCCCACGATACCCTCGAACATAGGAAATTCGAGTCATTATGGCATGGACCCGACATCATCCAACACTACCTCACTAAGGGTGCATACATCCTGGCCTCTCCAGAAGGCTACCCTCTCAAAGAACCCGTCAACGGGTTGTACCTAAAGAAGTTTTACACATGAGCGTAGCCATTTTACCTTAGATTTTTCTTTTTACACATTTGCATATTTTTTAGTTTTCTTTTCTGCCACCATTCCTCATGTCTGATCTATCATCCATGTTATTGACAAATGCATTATTCAATAGCCTACCACATCAGTTACAATGACGGTGCTAGCTGCTGGACCCAAAATCTCACTTCGATCGCTTGGGTCCTCTATACAGCCTCACATGTGTTGCTCCACTCCAATGGCATATGTTTGGGCTCAGACACCAACAACCAAGATGAATACGATGCCATCATTGGTCTCCTCACCGAGGCCAGTCACCGCCACATTCATCACCTTAACGTTCTATTAGATTCCCAACTTGTCATCCTACATCTCAACAATGTATATCACGTTCGCGATCCTTACCTCTTTCTCAAATAGCTGCAAGTTAGACTATTATATCACAACTTTGATTCAATCACATTTACACATATTCCAAGACAATTTAATCAAATAGCAGATAACATGGCTAACCTATTATTAGATTGGCATTTGTCACATTAAAACATCATTTCATATACATAAACATCATACATCTGTCACAACATTTATAAAATACATCATAAGCATAAAAACATCAACACATGGAGACATAAATGATCCAACAAATGTATATCCATATATATATATATATATAAATCGTCAATGTCATCAAGTGTTTACAAAATACAAATACATCACCCATAGGCCAGTGAGTCCCCCCCACCACTATAGGTACAAAAATGGGTACCCCCTACCCTATAAAAAATGGGTATCAATTACCCTGTATAAAATGGGCTCTTTAGCCTATAAATACATAACAATGGCACTCATGGTGCCCCTAGATCTCCCCCCAGGTCCTCTGTCAATTGGAGGCACCCCACCAGCTGGGGTCCCTCTAGGTCTAGAGGGCAGCTGACCAATCATCGCTGCCCCCACTACAATTGCTTGATGGATCAGGTCTGACCACTCCTCTGGTACACCCACACACTGCTCTAAGATCTCCTCATCCAATATGTGGGCCCACATGGACTTAGGTACACCTTGCAACACCCGCTCAAAATGACGACGCAGGTCCTCTACCATCGCTCTGACCTTTGCCTGTGGAACATGAGCTGGTCCAACACCAACATCCTGTCGTGTTCACCTCTGTCCTACCCTTGACTCTATAAGCGATGGTTGCACTGGTCCTTGGCGAGACGACTCCCCGTACACCCCCTACCTACATTCTAAAATCTTCCACACTCAATTACATGAGACTAAAGCCTCCATTTTTCAATCCGTTCTCATCCACGGGATCCTGGTCCTACCATCTACACATTCACATTCCCCGTGCCATCATCTGAACTTGGCCCCAGAGGAGCATATTTCTCACGTCACGTTCAGGTACGCATACTCAGGTTCAAATTTTATCAAATAGATGTCATATGTTCTTTATCATCAGATATTGTTCACGTCAGGTATTTGGTTTTCATATGTGCAGGTACATGTTCTTCAAAGTAACACAACCCCTTCAAGTATATGTTCAACACTGGCATCCATTTCCAGTTCACATCATCTCGGTTCTATTTGACTACACCCCCGTAGTATCATTATCCCTCCATTTCATCCACCATCAGTTTTCCCATCTGTAGATTTTCCTCCATTCATTTACCTCATACAAAAACCCACCCATGGGGCCCCCACCCTCCACCAGGTCTCTTTCTCAAACATGTGCCCTAACTGGCCAAGTCATCTTTCACTGGGGCACCCATTTCTGTATTTGTATACTCAACCCAAAAATTATTCTTTATTTCTTTGGTAATTGTAAAAAACCTTTTTTTCCAGCATTTACTTAGCTTTTTGTCATCACCCTTGATGAACTTATTTTTCCTAGCAACACAACCCATGTCTCCCTTGGTTGGGGCATCCACTCTTTTTCATTCCGAAATCATTCATGAACCTCGAGTATCCCAATTCCATGTACCCCAGATCTTTGAGTTTGTCCACTTTGTTAGCATCTGGCATAGTTTAACCCCATATCTAGTCGTCCCCCTGACACTAGATACAATTTTACGGTTGCTGCCAATCATCCTTCAAAAATTCCCCAACCAAGGGAAGTCTTGAGTCTCATCGCATCTTGACTTTGTTCATGTTACCTATCAGTACCTAATATAATCTTAGTGGATTTCACGAAGCCCTTTGATTCTTGGAGTTGTGTCTCCCTTTCTGTCGTCATCAACAAAATTTCTAGAAAGGCGGCATTATCTTGACTCTCATTACCTTCACAATGAGGATTCTCAGACGACACAGAGAGAATCATCATTGATCTCTGATTCCATTGACCCCCATAACATTAAACTTCAACAAACTCTCATTTTACATTGGGTCTTACTATGCGACTATTGAAGTTGTTTCAACCAGTCGAAGACCTCTGAATTTTTTAGGCTATCAATGCCTATGAGTCATCGAAAATTCTTACAGTTGTCCTTGTCTCAATTCAGAGTACGTTCACCATTCATAACCATCATCTATCATTATCAAACGTCCCTGAGGGTGCTACAATTATCTACATAAACATACATCTTCAGTTACAGTCTCACATTTTGGTTACATGACATGAGCATGGGGGATGCCCGCCTCGTTTGTACACATATTTTCTTTTTTCTCCCTAGAGAAAGGTTTGGGTCCCATAGTTTTCCCTCTCCCTCTGATGGATTTATATTGTACTTCCTCTCTTCACTCTTCATTACAATGAAACTCTCAGTAAAAGAAATATTGATGTATTTCGGCTATACGTATGCTCCTAACCTCACACATCAGGGGGCATATGTTATCACTGAAAAATCGTTTGCAACATTGCACGCAAATGGTTAAGGAAACACATCAATGCGAGAATCAATTAGTCCACTTACAACACTGTAATGCATTGAAAAGGAAAAAAACTATACAATTGGGTCAAAAATTGACATGCACAAATTCACCAAAGGAAGCGCGCACATAGTGCGCAGTGTGAGCGGGCCAACAAAGCCCTCAACACGCACAATGTGCCAAGTAGGTGTCTGTGTACGATAAAATTCATGCAATTCTATGAACGACACATTTATGGATCTTGTCGGCCCCTCAACCACTTATGGACCAACTCCCAACATGATTTGACTCTCATATCTAAGCAAAATCCAAATGAGAGGGTGGTCAAGGACTAGAGGGTTCCCTAAAAGGCCCCTTGTTCACACCAAGAACCAATTACATTTTTCCTTTAATAAATGTTATAAATAAGAGCCATGGGTGCACTAAGAAACCAAGATCTTCATGGGTTTATGGGTTCCACACTGACATTAATATGGAAAGGATGGCTATCTTCTCCTCCCGTTCTTGGGCCTCTTGTTTTCCTCTCATAGGTTGCGCACAGGATTTCCTCAAGATGCTCCACAGCTCGGAGATCCTCTACCTCTTCCTCATCGCTTTCCAAGCCCTCCCTAGTGGCTATGACTCTCTTCTTGGTATTAACCTTATATTGGTAGGGTACTCTGCTACACGTCATTCCTAATGATGCCAATATCCACTTAATTTGGTCATCATCCATCAAGATCGGGTCCAAGAATTCCTTCTCCTTCTTTCCTTTATCCTCACCTTCATCCATCTATCTTCTCTCTGTCAGTGTTTCCCCCCTTCCACCATGCACACAGGGAAGTCTAGCTGTCTGATTCCATTGTCATTACCCCTTTGTTATATAACAGTATTTTAATAGAAGTATACAGTGATCAAATGTACCTTCCGTGGGGTCTGCATAGAAATTCTTGTTCTGTTGTGCTGTATGACTTCGCTATGTCGACTGCAAACTCTATGATGAAGCCTGCCACAATACTGTCAAGACAAAATTCGATTGCACGGGTGAATTTTTTGTTCACCTGCTGTAACTTCTCAACCTGTACTGGGGTCCAATCTAGCTGTCAGATTCGGTTTGTCGCGTGGTTATCTTTCAACTGTAGTATCCACTCCTGCAGTAGGTGGGGAAAATCACAGAAAAAGACTTCATGTAAATATGTAAACATGTATTTATCCAAATATTTACGAGGTGTGATGCTATGGTTTCTATTGTCTTTCTGGGCAAACTCTTGCTCTTTAGTTCTCAACCAGACTTCAATTTATACTTTCGTGGGGTTCCACGGTCTCAACATTCCCTTCTATTGGCTCAACGGTCTTCTGGTTTCACTCATTCTTTTCTTATACATTCTATCTCATCTACTCAGTCCTCTCTTGTTCCTCTTAACATAGAAACAAAACCATTTGTTGGATTAACATGAACTACTCTTCCCTACTTCCTGCGTTGTTGACCCATGGTTCATATCTTTCAGGGTACCAACAAAGCCTAAAACTACCTACCCTTCTGGTAAACTAGAAGGCAATGCAACACACAGAATGCACTGTGCAGTCTCACCCGAGATAGCTTTAGTGGGTGGCTGTTAGACTCAGATGTTGACAGCCTAGGATTGAGTATGAGATATGGGATTTGTATTATGAGCCATTTATTCTAAATTGTGTTACAAACTATTGTTATTCTTTTTTATATTTTGATCTCCGTGGTATATTTTTGTTATATCCCAACAATAATTAACCAAGAAATATACTAACTCATTCATTCATTACACATAGTGATTAACTAATAAAAGTATGACAAAGATATGCATGCATTCATCACATTACACAGGTATTACAGTGGTTCACCCCTCCTGGGATACGTCCACAAAGATTTGGCTCTTGGCTCTCTTATTATGGTAGTTCTGCAATCTCGCGCCGTGCACTTACAATTCTCCTTGGATGGGTAAGATCTCTATGAGGTGAACTAGAACGCACCAGGATCCTTGGACTGCAATCTAATCCTCAAGATCTACCTTTTTTCCTCCTCTCTAGCTCAATCGATTTACAAAAGTAGTTCTTCTAATCAAAAGAATTACATAAAAACAATCGAACCTTCATAGGTAGCGAACCGACCCTTCTATGATACCTGCGTATCTATATATATACCTATCGGGCTCTTCAACCATTTACACAAAAACCTTATGAAACCCTAACCCTACTGTCATTAGGACTTCCTTCTCTGCATGCATGCTTTTCTTCCTTCCAGCTATCGCCTCCTTCTTGCATGCGCGCATGCTGTGCTTCTTACCATTTGTTGCTTTCTTCTTGCACACTTTCTTTCCCACTTCGGCCTGCTGCCAACACAAACCTTTTAGTTTGAGGTCTTATTTGGCCTCATCCCGAGGAATAGAGCCACATTTTACACCTAAACCTTAGATTAAAACACACTTTTTCTTAATAATTTTCTTCGAAGTGAAGTAATGCTAGAAATAAGCCTAGCATTACTTATATCAGATTAAATGTTTGTTTTCCATAGTAATACTTTTCGTACTATGATCTTGATCCAGGTGGATATTGGTGGCCACCCACCTATTCCAACTGGCTCATGTTAACAATCTTTAGTTCAACACATTTCTCTGTAATAATGAAATTTATTTGTAACTGTGGGTTTTGGACTTCTGGGGCTATCCTAAAGCCCTACACAACATCCAGGTAGGGCTTCCATGTCAGTACATATTTTTGTACTTCCAGGGCCATTTTGGGGTCCTAAACAATGTTGTTTTGGCTTGTGACAATAAAATTATAAACATAGTCAAATTTTGATGGCATAATGTGTAGCTCTCAAAAAAACCTTCCCAATAGGTCGTATGCAAAAGTTACGACCCCGGGAAGTTCAGATACCATCTTACTCATCGGGGCCATGTAACTTTTGGTGTTTCATCTCCTAGGGTTATCGTTTTTGAATGTCTAGTAATGTTAAAAAGATCTTTGGAGCCTCATTATAATCATTCTGCTCAGATGAATGCACGTAGAAACTACATCTCATCTCAGAGATAACTACCACCATTCAAGCAAGTTGTTTTCAATTATGTAGTTTTACAGTTTCATTCTATTTTCTTTATTCATTGGAAGTTATTGTTCATTGGATATATGTTGTTGTTTTGTGTATCTTTGTGTTATTGTATTCAATCTGTTATTCATTTTTCTCCTCTCATAAATCCAGATTAGTGGTATCATAGTAGACTACTCTGCATCTGTTTTTCTTCGTGCATGTCCTCGAAAAGATCTAGGTATAAGAAGTTGGGACTCGAACCAGTCGAGCCTTTGCAATATCGGTTGCGCCAAGCCTGAAAACAACTCATGGGGGATGAGAAGAAAGATGATGGAGCAAGATATCCTTTTAAATTGTTTCTTGAAGAATCCCTTGTGCGACAAAGGAATGAAATGATGGGCAACTTTGCATAGATCCTTCGACAACTACACACAGGAGATTCATCTTCATCAAGCGGCCATGAAAACCCCTTTAAGGTACAAGTAAATGGATGCAATGGTACAAGTAAATGGATGCAACCCCCTTTGAAGGGATGATAGATGCAAATGTTGTATATAAATTGATGAATCTGCTCGAAGGTTATTTTTTGGACCACAATTTTTTCGATAGGGAAAAGATTACTTTTGCAGTCCTCAAGGATGTCTCCCATGTTAAGGAATGGTGGGATAATTACTTTGAGAAAAGGGCCACAGAGGAATATGCAATATTTGTGGTCACCCCACATGGGATTCCTTTAGGGATTCCATTAATGAAAAATACTACCTTGTTGGAAGCTACAAGGACCATTACATAAGATGGACCATGCTGGGTTAGGAAAGGGACTAGACAGTACCAGATTTCACCAATATTTTCCATACCCTACACACCAAATTGGCTATCAAATACTCTAAATGACATTTGGTGCTCAAATACCATGGTCGTATACATAGATACATTAAAAAATAAATGGAGTTTCTGGACATCGCATCATTAGGTGCGGCTTATAGATATGTTGTCAAGATCAAGCTGAAATTTAAGCAGAAGAGGCGAGAGTTTGGATCTACAAACTCCTCACAGTCGAAGCAGAGAAAAGGAGGCCCCAACCCACAAAACAAGGGACAGAGAAAATATGGCCACTCTCAGGACAACAAGTCCAAGCCGTAACCCAAGAAGGGTAATGGGAAGTCGAAGAAGGACACAAGAAAGTGATGTGAATACCATAAAATCCCTTGGCATAACACTAAAGAATGTCGCTCCAAGAAGTTACTAGTGGCCGAGCTAAAAGCTTTCGAGTCATAGGTAGATTTTGACTCCGAATCAAATCCAGAAGGAGGGAAGAGGATTATCTATGTTGAACCCAGTGTCATTGTCGCTACCACCAAATTCCAGCCAAGCGAACTATAAGAACCAGAGGAAGGGGAACACCTCTTTCACTCATTGATGTGGGTAAAGGGGGCTTTGATTCATTTCATTGTTGATAGAGACAGTCATAAGAATCTGATATCAATAGAGGTCATCAAGCGCTTGGACCTGCCGATGACACCACACCTGCAACCCTACACCATCGACTAGCTTCGCTAAGGAAGAGATCTCCGCGTCAACCAATAGTGTCATCTATCATACGACATCAAGCCCTTCAAAGACGAGGTATTGTGTGATATTCCTCCCCTTGAAGTTTGTGATGTTCTTTTAGGCCAACCATATTTGTGGTAGTGACATGTTGTGTATGAGTCTATACCTTGCAGTGTTATTATTACTTTGGGTAGACAATTGTACACGATACCAGAGGTAGTGCCACCTACCTTTATTTCTTTAATCTATGTTAAGCAATGCAGTAAGGTCATTTTACAGACTTGGAAGTTTGTCTTATTTGTGATCTATGCTCATAGTGAGAATAACGTCATCACCACTGCTACAAGGGAAAAACTCTCTATGGCCAAGGGTAAACCACAACAGATAGGTATGACTACAGAAATCAACTCAATTCCAACATGTGTTATGTAAACTAATGTGCAATACGAGGAAGAAGCCTACCTCGATCCAATCACTTGATGTTGTTCCATTGTTGAGCACTTTGACCCAAAACTTTACACCTGCAAGAAGTTATCAATAAACAAGCGATGCAAGTATATAGTGACAGTATATAAAATGAGTTAGCACATCAGATAGCACAATCCATTAATAAACATTACAAACATGCCCATGGAGAATAATCATATATTTGCAAGA
>WSFP011291395.1:0-47341 GCA_009831015.1 Picea engelmannii
ATCACTCAAGCATTATTACTTGGATTTCCTAACTTGTAGAAGATTTTTGAATTGGAAATGGATGCACCTTGATATGGTATGATATTGATCTCAATGTAGGGAGGTATTTTGGTATGATATCATTATGAAATGTTTCATGGGGGATTCTTGAACACATTTGATAAGGAAATTTATTCCATGTTTCAAGTTGTTAATAAGTGGAAGCACTATTTGATGGGAAATGAAAACATTGTTCACACTAATAACCATCCACTACATTATTTGTAGGCCCAGAGGAATCTTCAACAAACCAAACATTATAAATGGATGGATTTTTTGCAACATTTTCATCTAGTTATCAAATATAACAAGGAAATTTCTACTAAGTTGGAATACATCATTTTAAGGCCACCCACATCGAAGATTACATATTTTGGAACTCTTGTGCACATGTATATTGTTACCCATGATTGACATAAGGATGCATACATAGATAATGAGGACTTTAAAAAGGTGTTTCAACATCTACAGGGAAAAATTCATGTAGAAGAAGGTGACAGTAAGGCTAACTCTCATGTCCAGAATGGGTTCCTGTACAAGTTAGACAAGCTATGTGTCCCTAAAGATGAAATATTATAGCTTATTATATACGCTCACACCTTCAAGGTTGTGTGGAATTTTGGTATTGGGAAGACAATTGCCAACTTAAAAAGGTGTGTGTGTTGGCTCAAAATCATAGATGATTTTAGGGGATACATTTTGCAAAAGGGCTAATTTTCCATGGTTTTTCCCAAAAAAAGATTCGCCAATTTCCATTTTTTCTAAAAACAATTCGCCCAAATTCCATAGAATAAAATATTTTACCTTAAAAGTAACCAAAATTTTATAGAAACTATATAAAATCTTTAGAAATTTGAATATTTTTACAAATCTATTGCCAAACATTTTACATTTTTCATATTATGGACTAGTAAGATTAACCCATGTTTCTACATTTTAATATAAATTTCCATCCTTGAAATTATCCTTCCTCAAAATGCAAGAAGATGTAGCTCGCTATATTATAAGATGTATACTTTTTTGTACCAACAATCTTAGCAATATAAAGAAAGGTTTATACCACTTTACCCTAGGAAATATTTTCGAGTGGATTTTGTCGGTTGTTTTCTAACAACTAGGAAGGCACAAGACTATCTGTTTGTGGTATTTGAGAGGTTCAACAAGATATTTCTTCTTATGCATTGTAAACAGATGATAAAAGGACAATAATTATAAAAAAAAATCTTTGAATAAGTCTAGGTGCACTTTGGGATTCTAAGGAGCATCGTCTCAAATAGGGATACGATATTTGTCAGTTCATTTTGGAATACACTTTAAGAAAATATGGAAAGCAATTTCAACGGATATATAACATTTCATGCACATATATATGGGTAGACATAAGTAGTGAATGGGACTTTAGCTCACCTTTTGGGGGATTACAATCAATATCATTTGAAGACCTAGGATGAAAATTTGATCTCTATATTGATATTCAACATTATTGTAATACAACGATCCATACTTCTATCAGTAAGTCCCCTTTAGAAGCTTTCTTTGTGTATTTTCCACCTTCACCCTTGGATGTTGTATATGGAAAACAAGAAAGAGTGAGGGAATATGTCATAGGATAAGCATTGAAAGAAGATAAATTTGTTGAAAATAATGGGTATATCCATTTGCAAGTACAAGAGACATTGAATAATTCACAAGAAAGGTACAAATCCCAATATGATTAGCACAAAATTGAGAAAAAAAATCAAGGTAGGAGATTGAGTCTAGTTGTACTTTAATAGATAAAGGCTACAAGGTCCTCAAAAGAATATCAAGGGTCCTTGGTATGGTCCTTTTGGGGTATTTGAGATGATGGGTGACATTGAATACAGACTCAGTCTATTCCCATATGTTTTCATTTACTTAGTAGTTAATGAGAAAAATGTTAAACACTATGTGCCTTTCATGCTAGATCAAGAAACTAAGGAGCAAGTCATACCTACCATATATCACTTAGCAGCAAAATATTAGGTAGAGTTGGAAGAAGATATATTTTTGGATAATAATTCCATGATTACTAGATTAGGGAGGCATGACGCCAACTTCCATGAAAGGAAAAATGGTACTTTGGGTAGAAGGTAGAGGAAACATTTCCTCACCTCATTTATTAAAAAACAATTGGGACCATAAACCTTCCTAAATAAAGATGTATCATATATAATGGATTAATATATCATTTTTTACTGATCTTGGTAATTTTTGGGTCAATTTTGGTATTCTCTACTAAATCGACCAATAGAGTTATGGGGTCTAGGATAGGGATGCATGAACTCAATGGATCTATTATGGATTTACCTTTTTATTTATACACTGTGTGAGAAATATCCTTTCACTTTCTGGAGGGATCCTTCATAAAATTTTCTAAGGAGGAGATGGGTTTATATATCTTTTCAGGGTCTTCATGCTCCTCTCTAGCATACTCCTCCTCCCTTTTACCTTGGACCAACCTTTTATGGAAAGTTTATTGAAGGTGGTCATGTTCTTCTAGATACAACATATAAATGAGATATTTATATATTCCATCCTATACATGTGGGGGTTAATTTATCCTACATTCATAGTTATACCCTAAGGTAGGAAATTACTGAAATTACCCTCCACATTGATTTTTCCATTGTAAATACATTTCCATTGTTTGGTCACAAATGTTTAGAAATGTACGTAGTTTGCTTTTAATTCTTCTCAATATATATAAAATAAAAAACTCTAATGATAGGAGGAGAAAATTAATCCAGATAGGGATATTTGCTATTTTTCTTCGATGGGGTGAAAACCCAAATTCCTATCTCTGATGAAGAGTTCCATTGCATGGTTAAAGTATGGAACTCATAACTTGAATTTTCCCTTATCTTCTATTTATTTGAATCATAAGATGATACAACCTATATATTATATATAGAACCTAGGAGATTATCCTAATACATTTCCATAGGTGGTTAAGACCCATCCTCTTAGGGATTTATATGCTAGGTCATTTCCATTAAATTTCCCTATGAAGGAAAGCTCAAAGTATTTTGAAACTATTTCTACCACTAGGTCCTCTTCCAATTGTAGTTGCATCTCCACTTTCTTTTTGTGACATATTTAAATATTTTTTCCCCTTGTTTCCTAACCTTTAACTTCTACAACCCATTTTGGATTATCTTTCCCTACAACTTAGCTTTGCTAGGGTTAGGTAAGGTTCCTTTTGAAAAATATGCATCAAGCAGGTTCTAAGTAGAAACTTAGATAGCATGGCCTTGACATACTCTTCCTTATATGCTTTTAGCCACCTCCCTTATTTTTAGCATAATTATGGTAGACTCTTATCAATCATTTTAAAGTTGAAAATTTCATTAAGAGTAATAAAGGAGCATTCTACTTCCAAAATTGAGGACTTACCCTACTTATCTATTACTTGTCTTGAGTTTACTTCCTCAAGCATTGCTTTCTTAGAGGGTGTGTCATCCATCATTTCCTTCATTGTATTGATCATCTCGACCACTTTGTGTTCTAGCATGGTTAATGCGGTGAGGATCCCTAGATCCTAGCAGGAGCATATTTGGTCTCGAGTGTTCAACATCAACCAAAAACATTTCAATTTTTGAGTTAGTAGTTTTGTAGGATATATATATATATAACCACATAAAATAACAATAATTTTATATTAAGTAGATTTTCATAATTCCTTCCTAATCACAAGATCCTAAATTCAAATATCTTCATATTTATTTATAGTAATAAGTTGTTCACATTTAGTGGTATTTCAATGAAGTTAACTCTATTTCAAATACCTACAAAATTCATGGAAAATGTTCACACAATTCATTAATATTTAAGGCTTAGAATATTGTACACATCACATACATACACTTAGATAGTGGTTGTTATTCCTTTAGATGAGAGGCATCATTGTTACATTCTCATCTCCAAAATATTAAATAGAGGATGGTGGCTATGTTATACTATGTTGACAACACACTAGGATTTAGCCTCTAGTAATCATCATAGGCCTAGTAAATTGTAACAATACGATTTTATTATGTCCATGAAGGGACTCGGATTATTAGAGTATCAACTACAATCATTTAAGTAGGTTCGATTGTGTTCCTCTCAAATTGTATCCAGTTTGATTTTTGTTTTCATTGTGCTACCTTGAGAAGTATGGATGGTAGATTCACAAATGAAAAAAGTTATAATTAAATGCTTATTTTTATAAATAGAATTGCGAAATTAATGTTTTTCTCTTTTGAGTTTTAGATCTAATGTCATTTAAGATATTATTTGGTTGCAAAAATATATTCAAACACATTTCAACAATACAAATATTAGTATAGACATTTTGGGGATGGAAGGAACATGTGAAATGGTTTCATAGAGTTTATATGATTGCATCTCTCCCACATTCCATTATAAGGGAGTAAGTAAACTAAGTCAAACAAGTAATAATGAAATTTATTCTTAAAATTATAGATTGATTTCATATTCTAAATTGGACTTGTAGGAATAAGAACTTTGTAGGAGTGCTTGTTTTGTTCCTTGAATATGAAAATATAACATAGAAGATAAATGTTTATTTTTAAAAGTAAACTGAATCGACCAAAAATGTTTATCTTCAAGATGTTCCTGTTAGTAGAATGATGTCAAGGATCCTTGGAGCTAAAACATATAGGACCATTAGGTACAAATTCAACTCATAGTGGGGACTTATCTTTTGTATATTAGAATTAATAGGGTAAAAAGAATGAATATTTGTTTAGAAGGAGACATACATAAGCAGGATACCCAATTTAGATAAATATTACAACGATTTATGTGAAGAAAATGCACCCAGAATATAAGAATTGAACAGCTTTGACAATTATGCATTCTCAGTTTATTACATGCATTGATACAACTCATTTCTTGAAAAATTAGCATACCCAAAACTTTTCATTAATATGAATATTTCAAACAAGAAATGAAACAATATTGGTCAAGGATTCAAATGAACTTCATCCATTCATGAATCCAAACACATTTATAGAATATATGGGGTCACAATGTCGTTGAGAGATTTTATTAATATATTTCATAGTACATTCTAGAGATGGAAAATATGGATATGTTACAATGGAGAAGAAAAATATGGGAATTACAGACTAATACAACATAAAATCATTGAATCCCCACAAGACAAAATGTGTCCCTCTCATAATCTTTCTTTCTACTTGAGTTAGAATGATCTATAGACTTTTAACTTAGACAACCTTACTCTCTTTGTATGACGATGATCCTTAACTAATAAAACTCAAAGATTATTTATATCTCTTCCTTCATAATAAAACCACTTCTTGTTTCTTTAAAATGCTTAACAACTTCAAGATATTGCTTCTTCGTTCTTCAGTGATTTTATTTCTTAAACAATAAGTTCTTCCATTTTTGTAAAAATTCATCCAAACAAAAATAAATTGATGGAGGTGTTTGGAACGTGCCACTTTTATGACCTATCTATCCTTGTCTTGGAATTTGTACTTTAAGATATTTGCACATTTTCTTCCATACATTTCCCATAGGATATTTGAATTTTTTTAGGTTTCTTCTCATTTCATCCAAATATTTTAATCTTTCATATGATGGTGGAGGAAGATATTTAAAAATAAATCTGAGAGTGCATAATAAGATAAAATATCATGCTAGCATGCCCATCACATATTGACCTTTCAAATATTCTTCCATATTGTTTAACCTAATATCATCATTTCTTCTATTATCCAAAATATTTTGATATTGGTTTTGTGAGTAGATATCTCCAACACCATCCCATCAGTTAGGAAACCCAAAATTGATTACCTCCTTGATTTTTTTTAAATGTAGCTATCGATCTAGTCAAGTCATGTATCTTGCACTCTGTTCTCTTCATGAGTTGATTTTTATCCAAAACCTTCTTGGCCTACATTACGAGATTGGTTCTATATTCTATATTTAAAATCTTAAGCTCCTCCTTATATCCGTTGTTTAGTAACTTGATTAAATCAAAATACACCTCTATTTTATATGATAAATCTGTGGCTATGATTTTGATTTCTTTAGGAAATTCAACCTTCATTTAATACTCATCTTGCATTAGTTTAAATTGATCCCAATTATTGAAAACTAGTGACGCTATTTGATCCAAGACCAGATGTCTGACCCCCTTCAATGTGACTTTACTAGTAACCTTCTATCTCATATGTCTCAATTCTTGTTCAACCTAGTCCTTTGTAGAATCAATTTGTTGTAAGAGTACCTCCCTAATGTTTTCCTATTCTTATAACTCGATAATAGTTTTTGAACTATATTTGAGCTCATTATGAGTGAATTAATCTCTACTTGTTGTAAACTTAAATATCTCATGACCTTGCTCATGCTCTCATCAAAATATAAAGATATGACTGCCACCATGGGATCTTTATCTAATTGTGAGGCCTTTTCTATATATTCAGACAAATAATTGTTTTCTACTTGTAATCACTCCATGGTATGTTTGGTCTCAACAAGTGATTGATGGAACTACTCTTTAGGATCATATCTAGTTTGTAGCTCAGGGTCTTTACATGCTGAACTTCTAGGATATTGAGCTTCTTGTTTAGTACTTTGATATCATTATCTTTTTTCTCATAAAATCTCCGACAACTTTATTATTCTCAGGATCTTCACTTAAATCAATAATCTTATTTTCAAAGTCAGATATTTGAATTGCATTGGCTCTTGCTGATTTTATTTCATGCTTTAATTTCCTCTCAATTTTTTGGGACAATTCCCTCATCTTTTCCTTACTTATTGTGGAATGAAATACTTCTCTATACATGGTTTCACTAGTATATCTATGTATCTCAACCATCTCTAC
This sequence comes from Picea engelmannii, assembly GCA_009831015.1. Lineage (NCBI taxonomy): Eukaryota > Viridiplantae > Streptophyta > Pinopsida > Pinales > Pinaceae > Picea > Picea engelmannii. The sequence goes on from WSFP011291395.1 coordinate 6,920, forward strand.
AAGTTGAACATTTTTCAGAGGAGAATTAAGCTCTGTGGATTTCTAATCTGCAAGTGTACGAGGCTTATGAAGTTTTTCGTCCAATATTGCCAATTTCATAGTATTTTCTTCATAACCCATAGCAAAAAGATCTTTTTTTTGAGAATTCACTAAAGGGAACAACTATGTTTTGGCCTCTTGATTATTTCTTCTAATATTATATTAATAATTAAAGAAAGAGGGTTGAATCTGAGAACATCCCCATGAAGTAGCAGTCCTGGATTCTTCAGTTGATGATAGGGTTGATGGAAAGTGGTGTATGGTGAAGAGAGGAGTAACCTATAAATAAGAATTAGAACCCTCTTCATTGGATCCCTCTACTAACCAGAGTACATGTTTTCCTTTATCCATAATTTCTATGATGGTGTCATCTATTTGTATCCCTTCCTCCCTTTTAGAAAATTTTCTTATATGTTGATGAGTCTCCATGTCATATTTCAAGGGATCAGTCTCCATGTAATATTTCAAGTCCAAGAAGGTCATATTTTCTAATATTACTTGCTACTTCTAAGACACCTATGAAGATTTTGTGGAGCCGGATCTATCTAGTGGTGATTGTTTCACTTGTGAGAACAAAATATGCTTCGCTTCCTCCATTGAATCCAAAATTGCAGTGTTTTAAATCACTATTTCGGATTGCTGCATATATGCATGTCTCCTAGTAACAATGATTCCTTACAGATCATATACCCAACTACTTTTGTTATCAAATTTAGGATTATGCAACACATCCTTAAAAAAATTGAGTGTAGTCCTTAGTTTAACTTGGAAGGGAACCACTTCATTTGGAATCTTAAATGTGAATAAATACTTATTCTATGAAAAATATAGATGGTATGATATCATCCTCTTCCTGATATATTCCAAGGAGAAAATCCTTGGAGTCAAGAATACAGAAAACTTATATGGTCTTCCCTCAAAACCATAAAGCATTATTAAGGTATAATTTCCAGATGGATATTGGGCACCTGTATACAACACTAAAATGTATTTTTCAACATAAAATGTATTTGTCCATGTGTAAAATGCATCTTCATCCTTTTTTGTCCCATCACCCTCCAACTATATGTTAAGATGACATGTGAAAAGGTAGTTTTTGAGATGAAGTAGGTGGTATTGCATGCTTAAGTGAATGGTTTCACCACATCCCATGGTGAAGGGAAACCAATGTAAAGTGGCTATGTATCTGTTGATGGGAAAATTTGACATGCCGTCAACTAGAAGAATAGATCAGGTCTGGGGTTGTCTAGATAACCCAAGCCGTTTGGTGTAACTTATTCTGACGGGTTTAATGGCTCCATTAGCCAACTAAAGTCCTAAAAATAATAAAAGAAAAGAAAATAACCTAAAATCTATGATTCTAACAAATGATATATTACTGACTAATGTTTATTAAAAAATAAATGTGAATGTAAACAATCTATATATAGGTTATAAGGTTTGCATGAAATCTTACGAAAATGTTTGTTTGATAAGGTTTATGAATCAAATATGAACAACACTTTTTTTAGTTTTTTTTAAAGATATTAAAAAAATAAATACTAAATGAATACGATTGAAACAGTGACACAAAAACAATCAAATCTAATTAATGTAATCATTGTTTCATTCATAAACAAATCTAAATAAAAGAAAAGAATGCATCTACTAACCTTTAACTGATCAATCAACTGAGTTTATCTTCTTGTGTTGTATGAGATCCTTCCTTTACTGTTGTTAAGGGAAACCTATAACAAAATAATAATACCACTCCCAGAATACATTCAAAGAAGTATTTGATATTGGAGTAAATTAATAACAACAGAAAGACATCTAATTAAAAATTATGTGATCTTAGGATGATCAATATTTAAGAATGAGAGAAAACTCAGATCTGAATATTGATGTTATCAAACATTTAGCATTAATAATAAATTCAAAAATGATCAAATGATAGATCAATCACACATAAAAAATGGAATAAGAAATTATGGACAACATATAACATTTAACAGTATGAAAACACCATTATGATGACAAGCTAAAGCTAAAATCAACCATAATAAAATTCTCATAATACAACAATAATGAAAGAACGAAATGGAATGAACATCACACATGTCTAAAGCCAAAGATGAATTTCTTTCTCATATTCTTTCTCAAAATCACATGCCCATACTGTAGTCCTGGAAGTTTTTTTTGGGGGGGGGATAATAGACTCTTAAAGATAGAAAACAAATAATACATAAATGATAGCAATTAACCATGTATTGATAAAAAAGACTAAAGCTAATTTAAATCAATGCATAATCAATTATTCAAGGAATATGAAGATATTATAATGAAAATAAAACCATTTTACTCACAGGACAAAAGCCATTAAGCAACCTAGAATTCCATATTCTTCTTTGAAAATACTAGTCCATTTTCCCAAAGATTCCAACCATCCATTACTCCATTTGAAAAGAAGAAAAGTTTACAAAATAAATAATATACAAAAGAGAAAGGATAAAAATACTCCTCTCAATTTTCTGGATCTGCATGTCTCTGAACTTTCTCATATATTTATACAATGAATGAACAGTCTGGGCATCACTAACAATTTCCGCCACCTGAAATTTGCCTCGTAAAGAGACACAAATATCTCTCAAATAGTGCATTTGTTTGGGAAAATTTCTCTGCAGAAGCTAAATGGGTCCATTTGGGAGATGTGTTTTCAATTGTTTCTTCAAATTCCTCACGGTTTGGCTGCAATCAGTCATGACAAATCATCTGTCTGATCTTGACGCCTTTCCAAATTTTATCTGTTGTTTCTCATAAAATTATTTCCAACAATCAAATATTATTTTTTGATCAATCATCTTGAACATATTTAGATAATAAAATCAATCCATGATCATATCTGTACCAAATAACGGATAATAGAAACCTGTGAAACAAAAATAAACCTAAATTAATAACCTAAAAATTGTGTATAAAACAAAATCTAGAACAATAAAATAAAAAATGAATTTAAACTAACTATAAGTTCTAAATAAACATTGTTTATAATTTCCTTTCAAATATGATCTTAAAATTCTAGAATCTTCAAGTTAATGGAGAAGAGAAAATATTAATTTTGGGATTTTACAAAAACAAACAAATGATAGATAATTCCTTTTTTTATTATTATTTTTATTTTGAAATGAGATGCAAAATGAAAAAATAATTTAATTAATTAATATCACCAAATGATTTTATGAAAATGAGGAACCAACCAAGATATTATTTGATGAAGTATTGAACACATTATTCAAAATAGTCAAACTTGATAATGAAAAAAAGAAAGAACACATAATCATAATTTAAACGAAAGTAAACAGTTGATAAAAATTAACATTTTTGTTTAGATTAAGATTTTTATGCTCGCTTCTAAATTTTGACATATACCCTTGTAATGAATGTCTTATACTATAGTGAATGTCTTAAGTTTGTCTCAAAGCAAGACATGGTATGGAACTATTTGAAAAGGTTGATTCTGTAACTCATTATAATTATCAAGATTCTACTGGGGGCCCTTTAAATTTTGTAAGGATTTAGGGGGAGTTGTTGGGGCCCAACAATATCACAACTCAAAACCACCTTCGTGTCTTCAAGTATCATTAAAGAACATGTACGTCTCCAATGCGATATGCATCGCCAACTATTGATCTTGGAAGTGAATAACAACTATAATCCTAACCATCGATTTGTATCCTTTCGACATCATGCGTTGAAATGTAAAACATATGCCATGGTCATAGCACTTGATCACTGGTATAAGTTCTCATGTTGGCATGCAACACTTTCTATATTCATTTTAAGCCCCTTTGAGCTCACAATAATAACCTTTTTCTTATTTATTCCTGTTTCCTCAAATCAAGGCCTTTTCCCTAAAATTATTGCTTTCTAAACCAACCTTTTTTCATTTCACAAGCCTAGGGTAGTGCCCTTTAAATTTTTTAACATTGTACTAACAAAACATAAGAATGAACACAAGAGAGTTGTAGATAAAACCATTTAGGTAGGGTAACACCATATATTATTCCTTTAGGAAGGAATGCACTCCACAGACAATCATTTCTTAACTATTACAATATTCCTTGCCATCATAATTACATTGATTATACTTATTTATATAGTAATATCTACTTCGTAGGAACATTCTAGTAAGCCTTCTCACATTTATTGACTTCCAATGAACATTCTAGGGAAGGAACATTCTAGTAAGTGGAACCTTCTAGTAATCCTTCTTACATTCATTGTTTTCTAACTATTACATAACACTTATTTAGTAAAAATGGCCTCCATGTATAGAAATACATATGCATATATCTATTATTATTCACATGGGTACCTCTCTAGGTATGCCATATTACCCCCTTAGGTGTACTACATTCCATTCCCCTTAACATCTTTCATCGTCTAAACATGGGAATAAACCATACAATATGATTGGCTAATCAATGTATCTAGTTGGGACCAATAACGAGCATCCATCCATCCAAGTGGAATATGAACATGGGGTCCAATTACTTCCTTCGAATTTCCTTGCATGTTGATACTTTGATATCTCAATGCATTGTTGTTATTACTCCATGTGCCTCCTTACCTTTATTCTATTCTAGTGCCATGTTGATCCATGATAATTATTTTGATCCCCACACCCATTCCTTGATGATTGTTGTTTTAGTATGTGGTGTGGATGGCGATATACAACAACCTTATCCCCTAGTTCTTACTTATCGGAATCTTGAACATGGTTGTCCTTTGAGTCAAACATGGTTGTCCTTTGAGTCAAGTGGCTCCTTTGGTTCCTTTTTATTCCATTCCTAGAACTTTTATTCAAATTATTTTGTGTGCTTTGCTTAATATTCAACTATAATATCCCTCCATTACGCCTAATAAAAAGTGAAGCACAAAAGGTGTTTTTATTTTTTTTGCATTAATAAATTAATATCAACACATTATCACAACAACGCCTAATCAAAAACATAATAAGAAAAATAAGTACCAGTTACTCATCATGGAAATCCTAATGACACATTCAACGCATCAATGAAGGATAGCGACACATAAGCATAAATAGTGTATCTGATTAGCACATCATAATCATCTTGAAACAATTTACAACAACATTCAATCAGATAAGGAATATAAAATGACTATTTTCCCGACCTACCCTACAAGGTTAGGACCTCGAGGACACATAAGCAATTCTCAAGCCCGGGTTCCAATTGATTTTAACCATTTAAGGTCTCATGGCTGGTGTTTGTTCTGAGGAACAAGGAGGTGTCTACATCCCACTAACAACAAGTCCAATCATCAACTAGGTCAATCCATGTAACATCCCGCTTTGGTGCACTGAGCAAACTTATTCTTTGAGAACACTTGCTCGCAAGTGATCTAGATTATTATGCTTTTAAATCATTTGATTTTTATTATGAGGTGTTATGGGATTGATGACATGATTTTTTACTACATTGACATAGACAGTTTCTATTGACTCAGTTTACTGAGTGTGCAGGATTTTGGACCTCAAGGATGTAGAGGCATCGATGGAACCCCTTGGACTCCAGATTGAGTCAGGGAGTATACCATTGGGGTTGATTGTTTTATAGTGATATTAGTGCATTTGATTAGATGATATGATATGGATATGTTCTGACATGATCTGTTGATGATGCAGGCTAACGATAGCTTGCCGAACAGACTCACATGTGGAGTAAAGTGGTCACGCATGACTACCAGAGATGTTGAGGGAGAGGTGTGGGTAGCAACCCTGCTACAGTCTATTAACACTCCCACCATGACTCGAACTGTAGGTTAATGATTACCTAGTTTGAGAGGACCCATGATGCCATGAGGGAAGACTGCGACAGTCACTCATGATGATTCTAAGGGGTGCACAATAAGGTGGGGACCTTATTCCTTAGAGGCCCTTAGTCTGCCACAAGTTGACCTGGCGAAGTTTTGACTCCAAGGGTTTTTGATGTCTACCCAGTTAGTCAAGAGGCGAGTGGCACCCTTGGAGAACGTAGTGCGTCCTGAAGGGCACGTCGTGCAAGGGAATAGTTGAGGTGAGTGACACCCTTGGAGCACCTAGTGCATCCTGAAGGGCACGTCACATTGTTGATGATAGAGGAATGAACCTAGATGGCCTTAGGACAAATAATGTGTTAAGTATTTTTAAAACAATTTCCCTAATTAAATGTTTCCCAGTGCAAAATTTAAGGTCTAAGTCTAAATTACGCTAGTGGTAAAATTTTGTCTTTCAAAAAAAAAAAAAAAGAAAAAAAAAATAATAGTAATAAAAACAAAAACAACATAAATGATAATTATGTAACATGAAGGGAGTAAGAAATTTAATTTATTCATAAAAAAAAAATCTGTTGAAATAAAATTTAAAAAGGGAATTAGTTGTTTTATTATTTTTGATAATTTAAATTATATTAAATAAAAGATAAAAGGGAAAAAGGGTTAAATTCCACACCTACCTTTTTGAGTTCTAATTAAAAAGGGGAAAGAGGGAAAATCTAAAATTTTAGGAAACTATGAAAATAAGTAAACTTAAAAAGGGAAAAAGGGGAACATTAGGGAAAAAGAAGAAGGTCAACTTAGTAAAGCATCTACAATTTAAGAGCCTTCTAATTTTAACTAAACTAAGCAATTTAATAAAAGGGAAAGTTATTAAAACCTCTAAGAGAATTTGGGGACACCTAGGAGTGATTCTAGGAGTAACTCTAGGTGGGTGAGGGAAATAAAGATAATTATTTAATTAAAGAAGTTAATTTATGGAGGAATGAAGGGGATGGGTGACACTTGTACGGGAAGGAATTTTTAGGAAATTAATTTTAAAAACTTAACTAAAAGAGAATTTTTGGAAAGTAAGGAACCACAAAACTCTATATAATGAAGGGATGTGATGGAGGTGGGATCACCTTCTGTTTGCATAACGTTACGCTGCAAAATATCTACTTGACTGATTTAACTTGTGGGAGTTGGGATACCCAGCTCGGTGAGGAATGGTAGCTTGGCCTTGCAAGGCGAGCTGGGAGATAGTCGAAATCTCTGGATAGTGTGTGTGTGGCCCCTTTGCGGATCGGGGGTCTAACGGAGAAGAAGAGTACCCCTAGCATTGGTTGGGAGGTACGCTTGAAGTCTCATCGATCAGCAAGAGAAAGTGGCATGGAGTGCGTGGGATGTCATCAGAGCAGGCGATCAGGAAATTGTACACTCTCTTCATTTTGTATAGTAGATTGTATTAGGACTTATGCTTGGATCTTCTTATTTATTAGATAAGTAAACTGATGTTTTCTTTAAAATTTGATGACGAAAACTTTTCTTAGCCTAGCCCGATGGTTGTTGTCTCCCATGGCCTTCATTTTCCTACTTGTCTTGACCACCTGACTGTGATTGGTTGTGTCCTTCATGGTTTCCTAGCTTTCATCCCTAGCTCGCCAGTCCTCGCCTGAGAAGTCGGCCAGGAGCCTGATCTACGGTCGTCGCCTTTGCATTAAAATACCTATGGATCTCAACGCCCTACTTTTCTGTGTGAGGATGATGAGTGAAGTATGATCATTTCAGTCGTCTACCCCCTTGTTTGTTCTTGGCTGATTGATGGTCACCGCGCCTTCTTGCAATTGAAATGACCTCTGCGATGTTGACACAACCTCTATGTTTTTTTTATAAATTGAACTTTGCGTTCTAATGACCTCTGCGAAATGATCTCTCTACCTTCTTGGATATATTATCTCTGCAAATGATTGGGGTGAGTTTATCTTCGTTTTAAATGCTTCCATTTGGTACAAACCCTGCGTTTAATGTGATTTTCCCTACAGTTGCTTACGTCTTACCCAATGATTCAACATTCATAGAAGAACTGTCCACTAAAATATTTTTATGTGTATTCCCCTTCATTCAACGATTTGCTGATGTTAAATTTTATATAACGATTTGGTGTACCTTCTGATTTCATTCAACGATTTGCTGATGTTAAATTTTATATAACGATTTGTTGTACCTTCTGATTTCATTCCATGATTGTCGATGCTAAATTTTATTGAAGTATTTTGTTGTACCTTCTAATGTCATTCAACGATTGTGGTAAGATCTACTCCTATTCATACTTGTTAGTTGATTGCAGTGTTGCAACATGTGGACATAATATTTTTAGCCGATCTTCAGTCAATGATTCAATAAATTTTCTTTTGAGAATAGTGTTAAACACAGGCGTGCCGAATTGAATGACTCATGGTGAAACACAGTGAATTTTGGTTGTTTTATTTTATTTTATTTATCTGGATGCTCTCCACGAATGAGGGTTACTCTCTTAAGGAAAAGCATGGTTGTATAACCCTTACTAAATAGTGCCTTGCTGTGTAATGCATGGCTCCTGAATGGTGGTTGTGTATCTCCTTAGAGAATTGTTGTTAGCATTGTTCCTTAAACGATTGCAGTGTAGATTTATCCCTTGTTACCTAGATGCATTTTATTTTTATTTTACCTTTACACAGACCTTACAACACAGATTCTACTTCCCTGGAATTCAGTTACTGCTTTACATATTTTTAGTTTCCTTGGATTTATTATTACTTCACCATAAATTGATTGTGGGTTGGGTTGCAGTTGCTACTAAAAGTAAGCAAATGCTAACTTCCAGTTTATCTGACGTCCTCCCTATTCGACATCGACTCCGATCTCCACTGAGATTTGATTTAGGAAGAAGGGCCTCCTAGTCTCTCTTGTCGGACGTTCCAATGGATATCCATTACTAGGACCACAAACAATTCTATAGTCCAGTATGGCGTGCACTTGGGATGTTCTCTTCTCTTAGTGTTTTGGGTTGTGCAAAGTTTGGTGAATGGGTTGTTTCCCCTTTTTTTCTATGTGCAATGAAAATCCGTCTAAGCATATACAATCTTGTGGCATCATTCCCAATGACAGAGAATCTAATGCCTTTAATTTTAATTAAGTTCCAACCAGAGATACTGATTGCAGCGAATCATCGCTGGAGGTTGCTGAAATTCCTTATCTTTGAGTTTATCCCCTAAGTAGCGATACCATTATTTTTTACAACCAATAACTTACCCTGGTCTTAGTCAGTGATTTACTCGGGGCTACGAGCCACTGCCTTTAACCCAACACTGAGCCTGTCAGGATTGAGAGCGATGAATTAGTTATCCATGCTTTAATGACTGCAGGGTAACAAATCCCTAAATGCCATGTTGGGTTAAATTTTTGATTGTTCCAATATTTATTGATAATCTATTTCAGACTTGCTCCATTTATTTGCATTAATGTTAACTTATATGGTAATTGTAGTTTAGGGCTCTAATATGGATTAAATTAGATTAATCAAGTAGATTGTGATGATGGGCATGGTATTTAAGCTTGCTAAATTGGTTGTATATAATGTCTATTTGATTGTTGATGAATGGCTAGTTTATAATTTACACAAGCTAGTCAGATTTTAATTAATGATTAATTATATTTTTAATATTAATCTAGTCGAAGATTTAGACTTGCTTAGTAATGTCCATTAATGTTGATTTAGATGGTACCTTGGTGACACTTTGTAATTTAAAATTGCGCAAATGAATTTGTTTTAAGGCTAATTTAGATTGTACCTTAATGATATTTTGCATTTTAGACATGCTAAGTTGGGCTAATAATAGATGATTAAAACAGACTGTAATTATTGACTAGCTTGACTTGACGATTGAGCGGGATATTGGCGAAGTCGTTTTTAGCTTGCGCTTCCCATTGAGGGTGTTGATGTTCATTTTTAATTAATGGTTGTACTTGGTTTTGTAAACATTTAATGTGTTTGGTTTGCTCACTGTAAGAGATTCTAGTTACTTGTGTATTTGTTTGGGGTGCGTGGGGTCGTTAGGATGATTTTCCTTAGGTTAGTAGGCTTGGTCTGCTTGTGTCGGGTGGGATGTAGACACCTCCTTGTTCCTTAGAACAGTCACCAACCTTGAGACCTTAAATGGTCAAAATCGATGGGAACCTGGGCTTGAGCGTTGCTTATGTGTCCTGGAGGTACTAACCATTGCAGGGTAGGATGAACATGTAGTCATTCTTATTCTTTGTCAATTGAATTTCGTACGTTGCTTCCAGGTGCTTGATGTGCCTTTATGTTTGGTCGTTATGTTGTTCTTGTGTGAGTTGCATGTATTGCGTTCGTCCTCGTGCTGCGCTGTTGACTATAATGTCATTATTACCTTCCTACACACACAAAAAAAAAAAATAAGGGTGCTTTTATCGGTTGTACATCATAGGAGTCATATACGATGGGGTTGTTACATGTGGTATCAGAGCCGATTCAAACCGCGACTTGGGATCGCTACGACTTTCGTTGATAAGATTTGATTTTAATGTTACTAATTGAGTTGACTTATATTCATGTAGGTAATCATGGTTAGAGGATGCCACAGAGGCAGTCGACGGGGTTCTACGGGAGGAGGCGCAATGCCTCTAGTAGCATCCATGCCTGAGGGGTCTAACCCCCAGGGAGATGAGCAGGTTCTCAGATAGGAGAAGATAGCAGTTGGTGATGTGGTCGAAATGATGAGATATTTTCAGTGCATGTCTGACACACTGATCAACCGTTTGGACAGAGATGAGTCCAGGGCGCTGGCACCCACTGAGGTTTTTCCGTGCGCTCTGGTCGGTACTGGTAGCATTCACCGTGAACTTGAGAAGGTCAAATTTCCTGAGTTCTTTGGTGTTCCGGATGGCGCAGCCACCGAGGCATGGTTGAAGAACATGACAATGTGCTTCGCACTTCACGATTATACCTCCAACATGAAGGTCTGCATGGTCGTATTCCAACTGAATGGGAGAGCTCTTCTATGGTGGAAGACACTCCTACTATAGCTAAAGATGGCCATCGAAGATGTGTCATGGGAACTGTTTGAGGAACGGTTTTGAGAGAGGTACCTTTCATAGGAATTCATTGAGCGTCAGCTCAATGAGTTCAACACATTACGACAGGGAGGTCATATGGTGCCCGAGTACGAGCCAATTTTATGGAGCTACTCAGGTATGCTCCTCACATTAACACTGAGAAACCTAAGGTCAACAAGTTTGTGTTCGGGCTTAATGGTAGCATACATGCAAAAGTTAGGATTTTGATGCCTCATACCTTGCATGATGTCGTCCAGAAGGCCCTCATAGCAGAGGAGGATCTTATCAGTGGGGGTCAGACTAGGACTCCGGCGAGACTAGCAAGGCAGGTGTCATATGGAGCACAGCAGCATCAGACACCAGCCAGACTTATGCCAAGATATCATGGATTCCAGAGGGGATCCACATTCACTACACCTCAGTGACCAATGCCTCAGTAGCAGACACCTTATCAGGGACCACAACATCAACAACAATGTCGACCGCAGCAGCAGTAGTTTAGGCCTATTTAGTAGAACAAACCATGATTCGAGGCCGGTGGGCCATCATCTTCTACTTTAGGTACAAGGACTATTGGGCCAAAGAAGGGGTGTTGGATGTGTGGGGAGCCACACTACCAGCGCAACTACCCAGTGGAGAGGACTAGAGTGTCTGGATCAACTAGACCCACTAGCATGGGAGATATGGGAAAGGCCCATCAAATTCATGCAGCAGTGAATAACCGCCAGGTAGAGCATCAGTCAACTGTGCTCAAGACGAAAGGTATAGTCGCTGACCAAACCCTTAGTATTTTGATAGATCTCGGTTCTACCGAGAGTTTCATTTCAGGTGCAGTGATAAAAAGGATTAAGGTAAAGGTAGTCGAACAGGATGAGTTTAGCTTCATAGAGATGGCTTCAGGATCCAAACAAAAGGTTGGAGGAAAGGTTATGGGCTGTACCCTTAATCTGGGAGAGTTTTTCACAAGGTCCAACCTGTACGTCACGGTCCTAGGAGCTTATGATGTCGTGATTGGTATGGACCGGTTGGAAGCGCATGAGGAGATACTCAATTGTAAGACGAAACAATTGATCTTGGTCGATGATGAGGGACAAATATGTGTGATTGTAGGACAGAACTAGGGAGTTTCCCTGAGGTTCATCTCTTCCTTGCAACTTCAGAAGATCATGCGCAAGGGGTGTAAGATTTATATAATCCTTGCGTTAAACAAGAAGGGAGTAGCGAAAGGTATAGAACACCTTTCGGTGGTGAGAGAGTTTGTGGACGTATTTCTGGAGGAGTTACCTGGGATGCCACCAGAGAGGGATTTGGAGTTTACCATAGACCTAAAACTGGGGACTGAACTGATAGCAAGAACGCCTTATCAAATGTTGACCTCGAAGTTACAAGAGTTGAAAATGCAACTGAAGGAGTTGTTGGACCTGGGACTGATACATCCAAGTGTGTCACCATGGGGTGCGCCTGTTATTTTCATATGAAATAAGGATGGGTCGTGGAGGCTCCACATTGACTACCATCAATTGAACAAGGCCATGATCAAGAATCAATATCTGTTGCCAAGGATTGATGATCTGTTCGATCAAATGAAGGGTGTGACGGTGTTCTCCAAGATCGAGTTGCGATCAGGGTATCACCAATTACAGATCAAGGAGGATGACGTCCCTAAGACTATCTTTAAGATGAGATTTGGACATTATGAGTTTACTGTTTTACCGTTTGGACTGAAAAATGCCCCAGGGGTATTTATGAGTTTGATGAATGGGGTGTTTAGCGAGTACTTGGACAAGTTCGTCCAAGTATTCATTGACGATATTTTGGTCTACTCTCAGACGATGGAGGAACATGATGAGAACTTGTGCTTGATACTACAGTATCTGTGAGAGCACAAATTGTATGAGAAGTTGTCCAAATGCTCTTTTTACCAATAGAAGATTCACTACTTAGGGCATGCCATCTCAGGCGAAGGCATCGCCATGGATCCAGCAAAGGTTGAGGCTATGATGGAATGGTCGGCATCGATGAATGTCTTGGAAGTGCATAGCTTTATGGGTTTAGAAGGATACTATCGACGGTTTGTCGAGGGGTTTTTGAAGATAGCAAATCTGATCACAGAATTGCAGAAGAAAAACAAGAAGTTTGTTTGGACCAAGAAATGCGTGGAAGAATTTCAGAGGCTCAAGGAGTTGTTGACCACAACACCGATACTAAAGTTCCCTGACATGGATGAAGACTTCTTGGAATGCATTGATGCATCCAAGGAAGGCTTAGGCAGAGCCTTGTTGCAAGATGAACGAGTGATTGCTTACATCTCGAGGAAATAAATAACGAATGAGGAGAACTATGCGATGCATGATTTGCAATTGTTAGCCATCATATATGCCTTGAAGGTTTGGAGACACTACCTTGTCGGACACAAATTTGATCTAAGGAATGACCATTATGGACTACAACAAATCCTTAAGAAAAGTGACCTGAATGCACAACAACGACGTTGGTCTGAATTTCTTAGTGAGTACGACTTTGAGATTACTTACATAAAAGGAAAAGTGAACTGAGTGGCAGATGCATTGAGTCGGAGACCACTCATCTTTTTGATGCTGCCTCTTCAAAAAAATCTACGTGAAAAGATTCTAACTTTACAGCCTGATGATCACTGGTACAAAGAGGTCGAGGGTTTTATCGGACAAAAAACAATGATGGTACCATGTTTTGAAGGATTTTCATTTCATAGTGATGGATTATTGAGGTTTAAAAATTGGATCTATGTACCACTGAATGACGAGTTGAGGATGTTGATCCTGAGCAAGGCTCATAGAGTCATTTACATGGCGCACCCGGGAGTCATGAAGATTAGGGAAGACCTTAAACCCTTATTCTTCTAGAAGGGAATGAAGGCAGACATAGTCAACTATGTGGCCAAATGTCTAGAATGTCAGTAGGTAAAGGATGAACATAGACACCCAACAGGATTACTACAACCACATGCTATTCTAGAATCGAAATGGGAGGTTATTTCGATGGATTTTATTATTGGATTGCCACTGACGACAATGAGACATGACTCAATTTTCATAGTAGTAGACACTCTGATGAAGAGGGCTCACTTTATTCCTGTGCGTATGATGTATCAAGCACCTAACATAGCTAGAGTTTTCATCAGTGAGATTGTGAGGCCACATGGTGTGCCTAAGAGGATTATATCCGATCGAGGATTGGTGTTTACTGGACGATTTTGGACGAGTTTCCAAGAGTCCTTGGGAACCCAACTTAACTTTAGCACTACGTATCACTCGGAGATTGACGGGCAGAACGAACGAACAAACCAAACCTTGGAGGACATGTTGTGCATGTACGTGATGGACCAACAAAAGCATTGGGAAGAATTCTTTCCACTAGTGGAGTTCGCTTACAACAACAGTTACCAGAGCACCATTAAGATGGTGTCTTTCGAGTTTCTTCACGGGCGACCATGTCAGACACCTTTGAGTTGGGATCGACTTGAGGATAGGGTCTTGGTGGGACCAGAAGCGATCCAAGAAATGGAAGAGAAAATGCAAATAATAAGAAAAAGGATTAAATAAGTGCAGGATCGACAGAAGAGTTATGTCGATGCGCATCGTGTCGATCGTAGTTACGAGGTCGGAGATAGAGTCTTCTTACGGGTTAAACTGCATAAAAGTTTGATAAAGTTTGGGAAGGGAGATAAACTCTCTCCTATGTTCATGGGACCTTTCGATATTGTGGAGAGAAAGGGGGCCGTGGCCTATTGACTAGCCTTACCTGATTCTTTGAGGTGCAAGCATGATATTTTTCATGTATCTATTTTAACGCATTATATTAGTGATCCTACACATGTTATTGACATGAATTCCTTGCAGGTGATGAATGAGGGGCTGCTCATAGCTGAGTCTATCCGAATTTTGGATCATCATGTTCAAAAGCTACGACGTCAAACGATAGAGAAGGTCAAGGTCCAGTGAGACAATTATAGTCCACAATCGACGACCTGGGAGGACACATATAATATGCGCCAACAATTTCCATTTTTGTTTGATAGATAGACATATGATATTGTGGTACACTTAATTTCAGCATATATATAATGTGAAACTTTAGGAGAATTTTAGACCAAGAGGGGGTGTATGTAACATCCCACTCTGGTGCACTGAGCGAACTTATTCTTTGAGGACACTTGCTCGCAAGTGATCCAGATTATTATGCTATTAAAACATTTGATTTTGATTATGAGGCGTTATGGGATTGATGACATGTTGTTTTACTGCATTGACATAAATAGGTGTGATTGACTTAGTTTACTGAGTGTGCAGGATTTTGGACCTCAAAGATGCAGAGGCATCGATGGAACCCCTTGGACTCTAATTTGAGTCATGGAGTATACCATTGGGGTTGATTCTTTTACGATGATAGTAGTGCATCTGATTAGATGATATGATATGGATATGTTTTGAAATGATTTGTTGATGATGCAGGTTGATGATAGCTTTCCAAACAGACTCACATGTGGAATAAAGGGGTCTTGCACGACTACCAGAGATATTGAGGGAGGGGTGTGGGTAGCAGCCCTTCCAAAACCTATTAGCACTCCCGTCGTGGCTCAAATTGTAGGTTAACGATTACCTAGTTCGAGAGGACCCACGATGCCATGAGGGAATACTGCGACAGTCGCTCATGATGATTCTAAGGGGTGCGCAATAAGGCGGGGACCTTATTCCTTAGAGGCCCTTAGCCTCCCACAAGTTCACCTAGCGGATTTTTGACTCCAGGGGTTTCTGATGTCTACCATCTCAGTCAAGAGGTGAGTGTCACCCTTGGAGCACGTAGTGCGTCCTAAAGGGCACGTCGCGCAAGGGAACAGATGAGGTGAGTGGCACCCTTGGAGTACCCAGTGCATCCTAAAGGACACGTCATGTTGTTGATGATAGAGGAATGAACCTAGATGGCCTTAGGATGAATAACGTGTTAAGTATTTTTAAAACAATTTCCCTAATTAAATGTCACCCGGTGCAAAATTTAAGGTCTAAGTCTAAATTACACTAGTTGTAAAAAAATTTCTTTCAAAAAAATAAAAATAAAATAAAAAAAAATAACATTTTTTCTTTCAATTGGCCGAAGGAAGGGACTTCTTGCCTTTGCAACTCCCCTTGTTTTAATAGTTACATATTTTTTCTTAAAAGTCTCCATAAATACATTATTTTTCTTGGGAAGGATCTCTTTTAAAAAATTGGGTACTCCCTTGAGTCCTTTTCAAAGAACCGTGTGAAGCTACACATTATGATTCATATTTTTAGAGAAGAGATATTAATATTTATGGAAAGGAAAATCTAGAATAGTGTCTCAATGGAAATGATGTTTATATTTTTTCTTTGGAGCGATAGTGGGCCTTTACTTTTTGTTTTGAATCTGATGCCATGTTTTTTTTTTCCAAGGCTCTAACCTCTAGTTATTGTCACCGTTTATTTCATAAGCGCTTAATTGAAATTTGATGATCCTTTGTATGTTTCTTTGGTCATGCATTTTGCATTATTATTAAATATGATTCCGTTGCAAAAATATACCAAGTTGTCTTTTTTAAATTTCATTCAGTAATTATGAAGTCAAGGGGAAAAATGGATGTAACCAAATTTCTCTCTATGTATATAGGATTGGGCGTTGAAGAGAGACAAAGCATGTTATTTAATATAGATGGTAAAATTTCTTAGCGATGGGTAATTTAATTTGGATTTTTAAAATATTCTCAATGAGAAAATATTGAATCATTTTAATCCATTAAAATGATGGACTTTGCACTTTTTTTTATCCTTCACAAAGGCTTTTATTAAATGAAACCCATAAAAGATTTACATGCTACAAATTAGGACAATTATTTATATGTGTATGTGTCAATTTAGAATGCTTCGTACAACTTAAGCATAATTACTAAAATAGAATTAATGGTTTATTTTATATAAGTCTTGTTTATTTTATTCTAAAATTAGGAAAAAACTGTCTTATGTCTCCATAAATACAAAAACCCACATTCTAAAATTACTAGAATACATTGAACAGTAAATCTTTTTTGAATTGCTCTCTAATTTCCTTTTTTTTGAGGTGGTTTTAAAATATGGTTCAGAGGTATCTCTTTCACTCTCCCCACCCAATTTTAAATAGTTGAGGAGAATCTATCCCATTGTGATAAGGCTAAAAGGGTAGACACTCCATAGATACAGGTCCACTCTAGTGTGCCTTGGGATGCCTTATCCCTTTATAAGTCCCAACTTCAATGGTATATATGGATTGTAGGTTGTTAGTTCAATGATATATTTAACTTGTGGGTTGTTGAATATTGATGCAAACCCCACCCTCTCCTAGGGCCCACGCAACCTTCCAGTCTAGGATCGTTCTAGTCAGAAGCTGAAATTAGCTCACGGGCTCCCTCTAAGCCCAAAATTTCAATACACAAGTCCTTAACCCACTTTCTGAATGGAAATTATCTTCTTCAGGAGTCCCTGAGCACTAGAAAAGCCTCCTCGGAGACCCAATTCCAAGACCGTGTGCCAAACCTTCAATCCCCAAAAGTTTTGAGACTTCAAGACTTTTTTCCCTTTTCTGTCTCTGAATACACAACTTGCAAACTTTCAAACAATGGGAAACAAGAACAATGGTCTTCAACGAGCATTGAGATCGATTGCTCCAAATCCGTTGTTTCAGGCTTCGACAATTTTTTACCACGCCCAAACTGCACACAACACTTGTGAAGTGTCGATCATCGAAAAAGAGGCAGATCTGATGGCTCCTATTCCTCCATCGGATCAACAAATATCCACCTATTTCTCACTTTGGGCTTCGATGATTTCTCCATAATTCCTTTTCACAAATTTCTCGGATCACCAAAAAGGCAATTATGATAAGTCTCATATCGACGGTCCTCAAGCAATGATGGATGGACGGTTCTGATCTATTCTCTTCAGGATTCAACGATTTATTTTGGTTGTCCACAAGAAACAACTCGTTTTATATTCTGATGTCGAAATGCAGAAAATATTATCCTTCCTCCACGTGTCCCCTTCCCGATCGACAACTAGGATTCTTTTCGGACTTCAGTGATTTTTCTCCGTATCTCCACGGTGACTCAAATTTTTCGATGTGCCACATCCCCAAACTGTGCAATATTGTTCCATGTGTCCTCCTCTAATGGATGGTTGAGATGGACTCCGACCATTGACCCTTCGGGAGTCTTCATAGCATTGCACTATGTTTTCTCCAGAGTGTCAGACCTCTAGATCCGTTGTCATGTGTCCTTACTATGATTGACAATCCAGATCAAATGTAGACTCCAGGACTCCAGAGCAATCAAATTTCTCTTCCTTCTATCCTCCTGGAGTGTCTATCCTCTGGATCTTATAATATGATGATGCGTGTACCTACCGATAGATGGCCCAGATGAAATCCAAGGCTTCAAGACTTCGACGTTTCTCCACTCTTGAACCTCCATGCCTAAATTTTTTTGGAGTGATATTCCATCGGAGTACACGATATGTTGACACGTTTCCTCGGATTTTGGACAGCCATAATTAACTCTGGCCTTCCATTGTTCAGGGGTATCGACTTCTCCACACGTCAAATATCTCAAATGCACGAAGTCTGAAGGACTTCACCGATTAACCCTCACGCAACTCCTCATGATCCAACGACTTTCCACTCTCTTGCAAAATCCCGAATGGATCTCGAAATTTGATTCCCACTCTTTGATAGCTCCTCCTTTAATATTTTAACCTGAATTCTCCCAAATTCAAGAATTTATAATGACTAACAGGGGTAAAACCTGTGTTGCTTATCCATATTTAAGTGTGACAAAATATCCTGGATCCTCCCAAACATATCTCAACCATTTGACTATTGAAACATGCAAATCCTCTCCTCCTTAAATATTTTGATAGCTATCCTTCCCGATCTTTAAGTCCTTGAGGTATTTTCGACCTCTGGCGCACTCATTGCATCCTTTGAAATTCTGAGAAATTTTTGGACTTAGATATTTTTGAAGAAAATATCCTTTATGCACTACTTGTGCTCATCTCCTATGAGACTTCTTCAACACTTAAACAAAGTGTTTTCCCGACACACTCCTTGCACGGGTCTTCAATCTTTTCTCTCCATTGAGAAACTGTGCATTGTTTTCATTTCAATTGAACAATTGTGCACTCCTTGCACTTCAACTGTAAATTCATGTTATCTCTTCTGAGCTTTTGAATCTATCTCAACTTGTCCTATGCACTTCTTTTACTGAGAATCTCAAAAGAGAAACAAATGAAAAATTACAGAAACATCAAAGGTTTCCACACTTAACCATGAAAAAAATATCCATGCATAAAAGATAGATAAATAGATAAAACACATAGAGCATAAAGAAATATCACATGTACTTAAATAATTCAGATGAAAACAACACCATACATTTGGAATTAAACTTCTTTGCTTGTATTCATTTAGTAAAATATGTACATGGACTCATAAATCTCTTTGTAACTCTTCATAATCTTCAACATCTCTTTCAACAACAATAATAATAACATTCAACAACATCATTTGGTCATACAATACACATATTTATACATGGAGAGGCTTCTCGAGCCTTCCCTCCCGACTACCTTAGTGATATCCTAGCATAGTTAATACATTCATCTACTAAGGTCTATTACATTGAATGTAAATTACATTCAGATATGATTCGATACTCAATATATGTACAACCTTATCTCATAATTAAAATAATTAGAACTTTGGTGGCCTTATGTGATGGCTCTTGCCTCAATATATTTAAAATATTTAAATTACAATCCTTTCAAAATAGAATGATGCTCTCTCCTTGGATTTCAAAAACAATTTGAAATCTGGGAGCCAGGTGATGATTTGTCCTCAACCTAGCCTCTTTAATTGTTGAAGGTGATGCTCCTGCATCAAACTCCTCTGGCCAAAAATTCATGGACTCCTGTCCATGAGCTCATGCTTTTGTTTTCCATGCTTCTAAATTTCAGATTCATATACCTGACTAGAATCCTCTCCTAGGTGACCCTTCCACTTCACTAGGTACTCAAAATAAGTCTTTCTCCTTGTATTCTTACCAATCCTCTGATCTATGATCTTCTCCATCTGTGGTTTTTCTATTGTGGGCATCTTCTTTTCTCACTGAATCTCCTTTTGACCATTTGATCCTCCTGTATCATCCATCCTATAAATTTATAGGTATACACCAATAAATATGGGTGATATACCCATATTCTCTGGAATCTCAATCTCATAATCATTTGCATCAAACTTTTTGAGGATCTTACATGGTCCTATTTTCCTCATCTTTAATTTGTTATATGTTCCCCTTGGGAACCTTTTCTTCCTTAGGTGTGCTAAAACTTGATCTCCAACTTTGATATGAACCTCTCTCATTTTCTGATGAAATTGGATTTTATATTTATGATTATTATCCTCTAACTGTCTCTTTGTCTAATCATGAAGCTTATGCATCTCTACAACAATGTCTTATGCTCCTGCACTTTGGAACTCATTTTGTTTCAAATACCTTAAATCCGAAATTCCTCTCGGATGCATTCCATACACTATTTGAAATGGACATTTTCTATTTCTTATGTTTGGATAATAATTATAAGAAAACTCTTCTTGGGGAAGAATTTAATTCCATTGATTGTGATGTGCAGTGACCAAACTCCTCAGCAAATTCCCTAAACTACGATTTACCACCTCAGTTTGTCTGTCTGTCTGAGGGTGATATGATGAACATAAGGAAAAAAAAATCTCCAACCTTTTTCATAGATTTCTCCAAAAGTGTCCCACAAACTTGGTATCTTTGTTTGAAACCATACTCCTTGGAAATCCATGCAATCTCAGAACCTCTTTGAAAAATAAATTTTCTAAATGAGTATCATCGCTGGTTTTTTGGCATGGTATGAAGTGTGCCATCCTTGAAAATCTATCAACCACAACAAATATGGAATCACTCCCCCTCTTGCTTCTTGGCAATCCCAACACAAAATTCATTCTTATGCCTTCCAATGGCCTATATGGAATAAGCAATGGCTGATACAGACCAATTTTCTACTGCTTCCCTTTTGCATACTGAAAGACTCTACATATCTCCACAAATTTCTTCAAATTGGATCTCATACCCGACCAATGGTATGAAGAACTCAGTTGTGCATAATTCTTGTCATGGCCGAAATGTCAAGCTAATCCTCCACTGTGTTTTTCTTTCAATAAGTTGTCTCTCATTAAGCATTTCATAATACACAGTTGGCTTCCTTTGAACAACAATCCATCTTGAATTAGATACTCTATCCACTAACTTTTGTCCCTTAGCAAAGGGTTCCCACATGCTTCATAAGCCTCTTTAAAATCTAGATCTTCATGACACATTTCCTTAAGGTGTTCAAACCCTAAGGTCTCCACTTGGAATTCCTTCATCACGAGACATCTCATGCTCAAAGAATCAACATCTTTGTTAGTTCTACCACTAATGTGCTTAGTAAAAAAAATAAACTTGTGCATGAATTCTACCCATTTAGCATGTCTTTGGTTCAACTTCTCTTGTCTTCTTATGAATTGTAAAGCTTGATAGTCACTGTACAAGACAAACTCCCTTGGAATAAGATAATGCCTCCACTTTTTCATATCTTGTATTACAACATACAACTCCTTATCATACATATAATATTTTCTCTTACTATCATTCAACTTATCACTGAAATAAGCCACAGGCTTATTGTCTTGGCTCAAGAATGACCAATAGCTACTCCACTTGCATCACATCTCACTTGAAATATCTTCATAAAATCTGGTAGAACCAGAATCGATTGTTCTATGATCTTCCCTTTCAATAATATGTCATTTTTCAGATTCTATTGTCCAATTAAAATACTTATTCTTTTTCTTTATAGTGTCCATTATGGGTGCACAAATTCCACTGAAATTCCCAATGAATTTCCTGTAAAAACTTGCTAATACATGGAAACATCTCAACTCAAATATGATTCTTGGAGAATACCATTCTTTGATTTCCCTCACCTTCTTTGGATCCATCTTCAATTCATTTGAAGAGATCACAAAGCCCAATTATATGAGTTATTTCTTTCATGAAATAACATTTTTTTATATTTATCAACAACTTCTCTTGCCACAACCTCCTCATAACTAGTGTCAAGTTCCTTAAGTTCTCTTCTTCAGTTTTACTGAAGACTAGGATATAATCCAAATACACAATTACAAACTTACCTATGAAGTATTTGAGTACTTCATTCATTAATCTCATGAATGTGCTCGGGGAATTTGTTAAGCCAAATGGCATAACAGGCCACTCATACGACCCTTCATTCTCCTTGAATGTTGTCTTCCATTCATATCCCTCTCTCATTATTATATGATGATAGCTACTCTTCAAGTCTATCCTGGAAATATAATTTTATCCACTCAAGCAATCCATCAAATAATCCATTCTAGGTAAAGGGAATCTATACCTGATGGTAATCTTATTGATGGCTCTAGAATATGTTCACATTCTCCACCCTCCATCCTTATTTGGACTCAACACAATCGGTATTATGCATGGACTCAAACTTTCTTTGACCAAACCCTTATCCAACAACTCTCAGACATGATCCTTGACCTCTTCATTCTCTTGAGGTGTCAACCTATATGCTTCTTTGTTTGGAAAACGTGCTCCTGGAATAAGGTCAATATAATGACTAATACTCTTAATGGGTGGTTAAAATGAGGTAACTCATCCACCACGATGTCAACAAAATTATCCGAAAATTCATGAATCTCTTCAGGTAGATCATCCACATAAGTACTTGTAAGGATGAATCTAGGATTTCTCACCACAAAAAACTGCATCTCTTATTCCTTATTCACTTCATTCAAGAGTTACTTCCCACTCATGAGAAGTATGATTGAAATAGCTTCTTCCTTTACTTTTTTTTCCTCCATTGGCAGTAACAGGTGTGCACGACCATTCTTCTCAAGGGTGTAAGTATTTTTTCTCCCATCATGTATGAAATTTCTGTCAAATTTCCATGGTCTTCCCAACAGAACATGACAAACGTCCATGGGTATTACATCACACAAAATCTCATCTTTATAACCTCCTATATTGAATTCAACATTACACTGACGACTTACCATGACTTGGTGTCCCTTTTGCAACCATGATACCTTGTACGAGTTCATATGTGTAGTTGTCTACAACTCCAACTTTAACACCATTTCTGTGGATACCAAATTATCAGTGCTCCCACTATATATGATAACTTTACATACCCTATCCTTGGTCTTGTAAGCAGTCCTGAACAGTCTATTTTTCTAAACTGGATCTTTTTCTTATTTCTCTAGTTTTAAGATAAATTTCCTCATGATAAAGGATTTCCCATCTTTTGATGCTTCTGACTCAACATTCCTCCTTTCAGCTTCAGAAATGTGAGATTCTCCACCTCCTTGTTTCTTCTTCCTCCCAGGAAATTCCCAATACATATTCCCTGTCTCTCCACAGACATACAATTTCACTTCTCCTCCTCTGTCTCTTCCTCTTCCTTGAGAAAAAGAGTTTCTTCCACCATATTTTCCACCTGTGGAACTTCCTCCTCTTTCTGTATGAGTGTGATACTTTCCAACTTCATTTTTGGGTTTCTCAAAATTCTTTCATATAGATCCCCTGCCTCTTCTTGGACTCTTTCCTCTATTTCGTTGGCTTTGTTCTTTGGCGAAATTATCCTCTACTTTCAATGATTCCTGATAAGTTTATTTCACCATTCTCATTGTCATCATACTGACTTCATCCTGAATTTAATATCTCAGTCCATTAATATAAATGGAAACTTTTTCCTCATCTCTCTCTCGATGTCCTGCTCTGATGTTCAATCTATGAAACTCTTAAGTGTACTCCTTCACTAACAAGCCCTTTTGTCTCAATTTCTTCAATCTCCTGAAGATATTGATCTGATAGTTTTTGGGTATGAACTTAGCTTTTAATTTAGCTACCATTTTGTCCTAGTTTTTTTATTTTTTTCTTACCTTTGTGTCTGTTGTCGACTTCCAGTTCATCCCACCATAGTGTTGCATGTTACTTCATTCTGGTAACAAAATTCTTCACCTTCTTTTCATCCTTAATTTCTTCATAATTGAAGTACTTCTCTAAGGCCCTTATCCATTCCAACAAATCCTCAACATCAAAGTTTCCTTCATACATCGGGACTTCCTTTTTTTCTTTGTCTCCCATTTTTACATATTATTTGAACAAGCATTCCTCTACTATGTTTCCTTATGCAACTCCTTAAACTTCCATTTCTTCACTCTCATCTTCAATAATGTCACCAACATCGGGTTCTCTTCTATGCATTGTCTCCATGACATCCAATCTTAAACAAAGTTGCCTAATTTCTCGTTCCATGGATGGATTTTATATGGGTCTCTATGTACATCTTTTGGGCAACATGATTCTAAAACTTATTTCACATAGAGAATAATTATTTCTCTGATACCACTTGATGTAGACCCCACCCTCGCCCAGGGTCCGCGTGACCTCTTGGTCTAAGATCGTTCTAGTCAAGAGATGAAATTGTCTCACAAGATCCCTCCAAGCTCAAAATTTGAATACACAGGTCCTTAACCCACTTCACGAATGCAAATTATTTTCTTCGTGAGTCCTCGAGTGCTCGAAAATCATCCACAGAGATTGAGGGCCAAAACTGTGGGCCAAACCTTCAATCCCCGAAAGTTTCAAGACTTCGGGACTTTTTATCCCCTTTTTATCTTCAAACGCACAACTTGTGAACTGTCAAACAATGGGAATAAAGATAAATGGTCTTCAACGAGCATCTATATCGACAACCTCAAATCTGTTGTTTTCGACTTCAATGCTTTTTTACCACACACAAACTACACACACCACTTGTGAAGTGTCGATCACCAAAAAGGTGCATATTTGATGACTCCTATTACTCCACTGGATCAATGACTCTCCACCTCTTTCACACATTGGGATTCAATTATTTCTCCACAAATCCTTTTCACAAATTTCCCAAATATCCAAAAATGCAATTATGCAAAGTCTCAGATCAATGGTTGTCAAGCATCGATGGATGGATGGTTCTGATCTATTCTCTTCGAGCTTCAGTGGTTTATTTTGGTCATCCACATGACACAAATATTTATATCTTTCGATGTCAAAATGACAAAAATATTATCCTTCCTCCATGTGTCCCCTTCCTAATCGATGGCCAGGATGATTTTGGGACTTCAACTATTTTTCTCCATGTCTACATGATGACGGAAATTTATCGAAGTGCCATGTCCCTGAACTATGAGATATTGCACCACGTGTCCTCCTCCAATGGATGGTTGGGATGGACTATGACATTCGGGCCTTTGCAAGTCTTCACAACACTGCACTATGTTTTCTCTACAGTGTCAGATCTCTGGATCTACTAATGTGTGTCCTTCCTATGATTGACATTCTAGATCAACTACGGACTTCAGGACTCTGGAGAGATTGAAATTATCTTCTCACTATCCTCCTGAAGTATCTATCCTTTGAATATTCTAATCTGAGGATGCATGTCCCTGCCAATAGGTGATCCAGATGAGGTCTGGTACTTTGGGACTTCAAGGGTCCTCTACTCTTGAACCTCAAATCCAAACTTCTTCCAGAGTAGCAGTCCATCAGAGTACATGATTTGTTGACAGGTGTCCTTGGATTTTAGACAACCATGATTAACTCTGTCTTTCGATACTATGGGGGTCTTGACTTATCCACACACAAAATATCTCGAATGTGTGAAGTCTAAAGGACTTCACCGACTATCCCTCATGCAATTCCTCTTGATCCAATGACTATCCACTCTCCTACAAACTCCCAAATGGATCTGGATCTTTGATTCCCACTCTCTGATGTCTCCTCCTTTAAGATTTTCCCCTGAATTCTTCCAAACTCACAAATTCTTAATGAATTACGGGGTTAAGCCCTGCGCTACTTCTCCAAATCTAAGGGTGACATAAGATCTTGGATCCTCTTGAATATATATCAACCATTTGACTATTGAAACAAGAAAATCATCTCCTCCTTAAGGATTTTGACTGCTATCCTTCCCAAGATTTAAGTCCTTGAGGTATTTTTGACCTCTAGTGCACTCCTTGTAGCCTTTCAACTTCTGACAATTTTTTGGCCTTAGATATTTTTGAAGAAAATATCCTTTACACACTCCTTGCACTCGTCTCCTCTGAGACTTCTTCAACACTTAAACAAAGTGTTTTCCTGACGCACTCCTTGCACGAGTCTTGTCCAATCTTTGCTCTCCACTGAGAAACTGTGCACTATTTTCACTTCAACTAAACAACCGTGCACTCCTTGCACTTCAATTGTAAATTCACATTATCTCTTCTGATCTTTTGAGTCTATATTGACTCAGACTAGGCACTGCTTGCGGGAACTATGCACTCCTTGCACCAAGAATCTTAGAAGATAAACAAATGAAAAATTACAGAAACATCAAAGGTTTCCACACTTAACCATGAAAAATATATTCATGCATAAAAGACACATAAATAGATAAAACACAGAGAGCATAAACAAACATCACATGTACTTAAATAATTCATATGAACACAACACCATACATTTGGAATCAAACCTCTTTGCTTCTATTCATTCAATAAAATATGTACATGGACTCATACATCTCTCTACAACTCTTCATAAGTTTCAACAACTCTTTCAAAAACAATAACAATAACATTCAACAAACTCATTTGGGCATACAATACATATATTGATACATGGAGAGGCTTCTCGAGCCTTCCCTCCAAAGTACCTTAGTGTTATCCTATCAGCGTTAATACATTCATCTACTAAGGACTATTAGACTGAATGACAATTACATTCATATATGAGTCGATACTCAGTATTTGTACAACTTTATCTGATAATTAAAACAATTACAACTTCGACAGACTTATGTGGTGGCTCTTGCCTCAAAATATTTAAAATCTTTAAATTACAATGCTTTCAATACAGAATTACGCGCTCTCCTTGGAATTCAAAAGAAATTTGAAATCTGTGCATTGGGTGTTGAGTTCTCCTCCACCTGGCCTCTTTAATTGATGAAGGAGATGCTCCTGCATCAAATATACTCTTTTATTATTATGGAAACAAATTAGTTTGATCCTAGACCTATCGTAAATCACTCTAACAAGTTACACATGATTAAAACAACAAATCTTTTTTTGTTATGAAAAAAAATCATTAATCTCATCATCATCCCGTCATATTCCCACTACTAAATATCCAATTTCTATTCTTCCTTATCATCTCATTCTATATTTTTGAATTGCTCGAATTCATTGTTATTTCCAAAAGGATCAATTTTAGGTTGTATAGATGCCCTCAACTTCTATGTGCATTTATTATAAAATTCAATGCCTATGTATCATGTGCATCCAATCCATGTGAAACGTTATTTATAGAAATCGATTGAAAACCTCACCCTATAAAGTAAGTATCCTATTTCTAGTCACTCAAATATTAAGTAAGTATCCCATTTCTAGTCACTCAAATATTACCCACTTAATGTAGTTACACACAACCTAGCGGTTACTAAAAGGTAATGATATTGCATGCTTATATCCTTTGTCCATGTTTATTTTGGTGGTTGTAGGCTAGGGATAACTCCCGTGAAAATACATCAATTTCTTGTGTTGGCACACCATATATGAAATCTTTTCCGAGTCCTGGATGATGAACGATTTACATTAGATATAATATTAGGTTTTTCATAGATAATGGATTGTGTCCCGAAACTCGAGAATCATTTCATGTTATTAGTACAATGATAGATCCAATCGGATAATAGATCCAAGCTAATGAATGGAATATTTCTTATAGGAATCCAATCAACACGAAACCTTTTTGTTTTGGGTATATATAGCGTTTTGATCCATTTTTTCACATACTTCCCAATGATATTACATTCTGTTATTGGATGACCATATTTGCACTTAAGAAATCTTGAAGCTTATAATAAAAAGTCCCAACCCTTTCATTTCAAAATGCTTTGTTTCCATTCCTCATAAGTTTGATCAATTTTAGGTTTAATTCAACTTACCTTACAACATCATAATTGCACCTTTCTATGGATAAACTAATTGTTGATTATTTTTCCAAACTGATTTCTAGGATTCATCTTCATTATCTACGACTTCATCAAAAAAGAGTTCCAAATCATTGGAATTACAATTATTATGTGTTAAGTGCATTTGATCTTCCAATGTAAATAAGTCGCATATAACCACGTTGGCAAATTCATTAACCACTTTCTACATTACATTCAGTTGAATAGCCCCATTCACTCAATATGACATTCAATATAAATCATCACTTACTTTAATGTACAACTAAAAATATATTCATAACAATAAATGAAATCATACTTCACTCTCCATAATGAAAATATCTTCTTCATATGGCACCATGAACGAAATACACAAAATCTATTGACCATCTATCATTTTCCTAGATAAAATAAATAAATATCATTATCTATCCAAAGAATAGTTGGTATTTTGATCACCTTCTCGATTACAAACAATATACATGATTACATTTGAAACCAAGCCTTTCCTCCATAACTTTCACATACTTGAGGGTTCCTTCACACCTAGACACAAATACCTTAACTTTTTATCCTTTGAAACTCTTTTTGAATGCTTAATTTTTTTTCCTTTTCTTCCTTGTTTGAACTTTTCTTTCATTCTGAGTAACAAATCAGGCTCAGTTTATGAATGGAGTACTCATTCACCTATTCAAACTGGTTCCTTTGAATATTTTCAATATTGGACATGATCCCTCAAATCAGTCCCCTTGTCACTTGTTCAGACTATTTCCTTCACCCAATTTCAAGATCAAACTAGATTCTTCAATCTAGCCCCTTATCACCCAATCGAGTTGTTTCCTTGGCTCAATTTGAAGATCTGGCTTGATTTCTCAGTTGAGCCCATGATCACCTATTCAAAATGTAGCCTTCACCCAATTTTAAGGTCAGGCCTAATTCCCCAAATCAAGCCCCTTAACACCCATTTAAGCTATTGGACCTAATTTCAAAGATCAAGTTTGATCCCTCAACTAGGCTCATTCCCACCCAAGTTTGAATGTGTTCTAATACATTAATATTTGAAGTTAAATGAACTTTCATACTTAGAAGAAGCAGGTGGGCCTTTGAGGAGAATATTCCTAGTAAGAAACTGTAACATCTTTGTTTCGCCAGCTTGTAATTAATCATAAAATAGGATTATCATGCTAAGGCATGTGGTTGATGTAAATGCATTATTGTTAAATTGCCCATAACTTACTCTTGGGCGGTGAAGCCTTGGAGTACGAGTCATGATATCTCTAGAGGAAATAATCAGTTAATGAAGGAAAGGATTGGTGGTTGAATAATCAGCCAACCCCGTAAATGGAAACATGGGCTATTAACCAGAAGTACCACAGAGGCCTGGAAACCCAAGATTCTCTCTGATAGAAGGAATAGGATAGGACGAAAACCTTCCTAAAGAAGGAAGGTAAGATAGATACATAGAGATGGTAAGGAAGAGGGACAAAAAGATAAGAGACATGAGACGAGAGCGCAAGCTCAAAAGGAGATGCGCAAACCAAAAGGAAATGCAGAGAACATGACCTGAAGGACTTGAACACGAGCTTGATGTTGAGGAAGCATATGATAAGCCTTGTAGGGGTACTATGACAGAGAGAAGGTCTTTTAGATATGGCATAAATTCCCTAGTGATATCATGGCTTGGAACGACGGTGGCCATAGTGCTAAGAATGAATGCCTCTGAGCCTATCGTTGGTGGAAAGGAACACACCCACAGTCAGTTAGTTGGCTACAACCTGTAATAGATAAGTATTCTCATGCCCTGTGTAATTGACATGTAACTATGTAATGAAATTGGATATCCTATGAATGACTTAGGGATGTGCATGTGTTCTTAATGGTTATATTGTATCTCTTTATTCTCGTTTAAATTGTGTATTTAAGAAAGTATGGAATTATCTGATTTGTACATGTAAATGCCCGCGCCCTGTGATGGTTTAAGTTAAAATAAGTAAACTGTGAGTTTGTCAACCTTGGGCATAGTTTCACGTGTGCATATCGACACTCTCATTTGTTCTGAGTCTCCTGGAGGAAGGAGTCTATTAAGCTCGAGAGAGGTAGTGCACATATGCACAGGCTCTTTGCGAGGCGGGCAGAGACCGAGAACCTCTTAAGTTATAGAGTTGATGAATGAGCGTAAAGGGTGTGGGGACAAATTATTCTAAGTGTTAAGTTCAAGAGAAAGAGCACAAATATCTTAAGCCTTTCAAAGATAACAAAGCTCAAGAAGAATAGTGAGATTGAAGTATCGAAAGGGAAGGTTCCCTTGCTTGGAAGACGAATGAACAAGATCTGTTTGGGAAGAGCCAAGGTATTTTGTGACCGTTAGATATGGGAAACATGACGGAAGTTAACCCCCTGAGTCCTTCGGACTTCGCGAGTTCGGGGAATTGAGCAAGTTCTTTGTAAGGGAGGTAAAATCCCTGAAGTCCCAAAGTTAATCAGGGCCATAGATCTGAGGATGCTCAGGAGCCATCGTGACTGTTAGATCTATGAGGTAGTCAATCTAGCGTTGACCGCTTCGGGAGAATAGAGGCTTAGTAACGCCAAAAATTCTAAATAATGAAGTAGCGAAGTAATGTGGATCGTGGATCTATGGATGCTTCGAGACCCCTATCGATCGTTTGATCGATAGAACGTGGGTATTATGTTGAGAGTGCCTGGGGACCCATGTGTCGAGTGATGGCAATGCCATGTGTCCTTCTCAGAGTGGCACACACTGGGGTATTAAGAGATGGTTAGTTGTGTTTTCCTTTGGAAATCCTTGATATGAGAGAGAGGATACATGGTGGAAATCCGTCGACTTCGGGTAAAATTACTCCAGAAGAAAACGATTGTGGAGATCATGGCTAGAAAGTTCTGGAAGAGCAGAATGGAATAGAGACCCCAAATGAGGGTATTGATTCTCCTAAGAAGAGAGAAAATTTGAGTCCCCACCGTGGGTGTTTTACATAAACCCCTATGAAGAAGAACCATTTTATGTTGGAACACACACTCATGGCCCTAATTTTATGAGATAAAGAGAGAGTGGTTTCCCCAACATGTAAGATAACCAATATTTTGGTTATCACCCCACAAGAAATTGGAATTTTTCTCTTTTATTTCCTTAAATATGCTTTTCTAACTGAGTATCGCGCACATTTTTCTACAATGAGGTATAAATAATAGAGATTTATTTTTTCGAGAGGAGTTTTTTCATTTGATATTTTAATTTTTAAGTAGTTGAAGAGAGAAACATAGAGGAAACAAACATACAAACTTGAATATATATTTGGTGCATTATGGTTTTGCAACACTAAATGACATTCTTCTCCTTCCACTTCTCATATCTTCATTCTCATTCTCACTATAATCATTTTCTAATTAATATGAATTGTAGAGGGAAGCAATAAGGATTAGGATAATGATGTTGTTATCCAAAACATTGGTGTATTTTCTATCTAAATAGAATGGTTATTTCAGTTATGAGACTCTACAGTCCCTAACACTGAAACTACATTTTTTTTATAAATGAGTTGTTGGGTTTATTCTGAAATCGTAACTATGCTTGTTGCCACTAATCAATAATAAGTTCAAGAAAGTTATGTTTGTTTTTCCTCTTAATATTCTATCTTACATTTCCCATTGGTTTTCTATGTGATAAATATGTTCTAGGAAAGTAGTCATGCCTCGTCCTCTGCTCATATTTGTTCTTTTCTAACTCATTTTCCAAGTTGAATGAGATAATGGTGACCATGGTCCATAATATCATTCCAATGGTTCAATCCTATTAAACCCCCTTCCTGGTCAACCCTTTTTGAATTACCTCCAAAATAAAAATCAGCATCTCGTTCCTATTTTACTTTGATAGTGGATATTAACTCCATATACAATTTTTATTTGTTATAAATCTAGTTTGAGATTAATTTGTTTAGATACATTATCCTTGAGGTATAGTTAAGGAATATTTCCTTAGGACATATCAAGGGTAACCCCCCTCTAGACCAAGAATTGGATCAAAGGCCTAGAGTCCCATATGAAGGTGAATGCTACACAATATTCCTTGGAATTTTTCTCATATGTAAGAGATAGGGGAACACTTGGGGGAAAGCATAACAACTGGTGTCACTACCACCGAGATATTTCTTCTTTGGATATAACAACAAATACATTGGAAACTCCACTATTCATATGTTTACTTGGTTGTTAACCTACTTATTAATGATACCCAACATCTTGTATTATTGAATATTTGTAGCTTTCCTAAAATTTACTAGTGGCTTCTTTGAGGAATGAAGTGCTATTCCCATCAGTATTAATTATATGTTTCTTGTGGTGAACAAGTAGCATCTCTTAATGAAAAATTATCTCACCTCGCAACCCCATATCCATCTCATAATCTTGGACCAAGATCA
The DNA here is from genome assembly GCA_009831015.1 of Picea engelmannii. NCBI lineage: Eukaryota > Viridiplantae > Streptophyta > Pinopsida > Pinales > Pinaceae > Picea > Picea engelmannii. The sequence goes on from WSFP011291395.1 coordinate 39,465, forward strand.
TATCAAATAATGTCTCTTCAAGGACCATCTCTTTGTTGACACCATTTATTTAGGTTGGGATTATAATATTATATTGCATATTTTGTTAAATCTCATCTTGAAATTTCTCACGACCTATTTGATGAAAAATCTTAGAAAATATGCTAATTATAGATACATGTTTACTTGAATCTATATTCTATCAATATTGGTTATGATAGGATGTTATTTCTCAATTTTTGTCCCTAAACCCTTATCTTCAAAGACCCATAATGCTAAAAAAGATTATTTACCCTTTGCGTTAACTATCAACATGGAAAAAATTCATCCTAGCTATGTCAATCTTTGGATGGTCGCAAGATATCAACCCTTAATGTTGCCTACAACCCTTCAAACATTACTTGATGGATATTTTAAAACCCTTCCAAAATTCAATGGAATTTACTTTAGAGGTGGCAATGACCATATCACAACATTTCATGATTTCAGTAATACCCTCCTTATTGAGAATGATTTTTTTTAATGCATCTCTTTGCACATTCCTTGGAAGGGGATGCTAGATCCTAGTTTAGGCACTTGAAAATACACTTGATATCCACTTGGGAGTATTTGAATTATCATTTCCTATGTATGTGGGGAAATATAAAGGATCCTTTATAGATTTTAATAGAATTTAATTCTCTAAGGAACTATTTGGAATGGATCACTATATAATTTTTCATCTACCTTGGTACTTTTTGGGTGGAAAATTTGGAGAAACTGGCTTATAGGGCCCATTTTAGTGGTGGGTCATAGTTTGGATATTTGGGGTCTAGAACATTATAGAGACATTTTTAGGGATCAAATGAGACTTTTTGGGGTCAAAATATTGTGAGCATAACACCCAACACCTCAAAATTGTTCTACACACCGAGACCTTTCCAATGGTGTGAAAAGTATCTCAATTAGAGTTTTCATGCATAAGTTATGCCTCCCGAAAATTGACCTAAAATTATTGATGACCATGTAACTCAATAGAGGCCACATCAACCCCCATTACTCATGTGTGAGGATATCTATGTGTATAATTTCAAGAATATTATAGATGGTTGAAAACCCTAACACGTATTCATGGTTGAGGCATGCAAAAACACTAACCCTAGACATCTATCAAACTATGTTAAATATTGGGACACTAGGAGGAGAGGGGGTTCCATTATTTTAGGCTTGTAATTGTTCCCATATTTGAGTAGAGCATCAGGGAGGGGTATTTGAGAGAGTAATAGAGGGGGAAGAATATTATATTGTATCCATTCAATCCACAATGTCAAAGGCAACTCCACAATGTGTGCCCTTTTCTTTGTATTTGAATTTTAGTAACTAAAGAAAAGAGATCAGAGCATAGGGATCACCTTCTTATTGGGTTTTCTCCAATTTCAAGTTTCCTAGGATACATATCATGTTCATTTATGTGGATAGTGTGTTCATTTTCATTTTCTTTCATTTTTGTATTTCAAGTATTTCATAAATTTTAGCAATAGGCTAGTGATAATGAATTTGATATCTAACGAAATAAATTTGCATAATAAAATATTCCAACTTCATACAATATTTTTTCTAATGAATTTTTCTAGTGGAATATACAAATTACATTATAGATCAAGTAAGGACAGAAGGTGAAAAAACATTCAATAATAGGTTCTTCAAGTCTTATCATGGTAACTCTGAGAATGTTAGGCCTTCAAAAGATGATACCTTGTCGATGCATACTATTTCTTGAGGTCATTATGTTTCACTATACATGCAATAAATGAATTCATAAAATATGGATTCCACACTTGATGATGCATTAGAGATAAAAGGTATCATTCTGAATTTTAAATTCTTAGCATCCTCTCGTCCCCATTGTCTCAAGGAAAGTGTTAGCCTCCTCTCATCCCCATTGTCTCAAGGAAAGTGTTAGCCTCCTCTCGTCCCCATTGTCTCAAGGAAAGTGTTAGCCTCCTCTCGTCCCCATTGTCTCAAGGAAAGTGTTAGCCTCCTCTCGTCCCCATTGTCTCAAGGAAAGTGAATGTGAGAAAGAATCTAAGGCCACATCGTATATTCTAGACATAGTGAATTATTTTTTACATAAAGGTATCTTATCATTTTCATAATTGAGAGAATATCGTGTAAGGTACCAGATGCAATATATTATGTAGAAACTAGAATATTTAGAAATTTCCAAGTGGACATCAAAATATTGAGAGAACAATACCAAAAATAATACCAGAAATAATACCTTTATTCAAGAAAGCAATGTTCACTTGCCTCTTCGAGGGGAAAACCTCTAGCAGAGGAGAGTTATTTTAAAATAATTTCTGAAAGACAAACTTTCTCATACCTCCTACTCTTATTTATATTAATTCAATATTATAAGGAACATTCTAGAGGAATATCCTTCTAGAAGAAGAAACTTCTATTAGTTCTTCTTACATTGACTTGTTCACATTTATTTAATAGGAATTATTAACTAATGTTGACCTTTATTACATGGAAAATATATATCATTCTAACTAATAACCAACTAATAGGGGTTAGGTTCAAATCCTAACATTCCCTCCTCATTCAAAAGCATCCTTTTCCTCAAGGACGAATATGTTGGAATTGTTGCAGTACGACTGTTGGTTTCCAAGTTGCATCCTATGGAGATGTGTCCCTCCACTTGATCATTGCGTATTCGATAGTTGGATGACACAAGTGATTCTCACGGACATTGAGGACAAACTCTAGTTGCATCCAAATGGATCCTTTTTCATCTAATTCAGGAAGGATGCTTTGAACCTGGAAATTCTAACCCACCACTTTCTTAGAATATAACACATGGAACACCAGATGTATTTTTGAGGTAGATGGAAGTGATATTTTGTTGGAAAATGTACCAATACATTTGATAATATGATAGGGTCCATAAAATTTTGGTGCCAAATTATGGTGGCCATGGGATTTGAGGGAGGTTTTCTTGTAAGGTTGGAGTTGGGAAAACACATGATCCTTCTTAGAAAACTCATTCGAATCGTTGTTGGTCATCCAATTTCTTCATATGATTTTGGGTCATGTGGAGGTTATCCATCAAAGCTGCAAGGGTAGTTGGTCTACCTTGAAAAAACTTATCAATATCTTGTACGCTTGATGTGACTGCAAGATATGAAGTTACTGTATGTGGTTGTTGGCCATACATCATTTCATATGGTTTCATTTTGGTTGTTGTATGATAGAAAGTGGTGTACCACCATTCTACGAAGGGTAACCATTGCACCCAATGATACTGTTTGTCCGAGGAAAAACAACAAAAGTAGGTTTACAAAAATTTATTGGAAACTTTTGTTTGGCCATTCAACTAGGGGGGTAGGATGTTCTCATGTTAAACTATGTGCCTTGTAATTTAAAAAATTCTTTCCAAAATCTATTGGACAAAGTCGGGTCGCAATAAGACATTATGGATGTTGGCATGCCATGTAGTTTGAAAATATGATCAATGAAAACTTTCACCACCATAGTGGGTGTAAAAGGGTGGGGTAAGGCACAAAAATGTTCATACTTTGAGAGGTGATCTACCATGGCCATGATGAATGACTTGTTTCTGTCTCTTTGAAGTCCCATGATAAATTCCATGGATATGTTAGTCCAAATAGAAGTTGGAATGGGTAATGGTTGGAGAGCTCTAGGGGTATTCATAGTTTCATCTTTATTGGGTTGGAAAATATCACATTATGTGACAAAGGTAAAGATGCATTTCTTCATGCATTCCCATAAAAGAGAACAATGAGCATGAGCATATGTATTTTGGAATATTGAATGTCCTTTGATGGAAAATGAATGCAAATCATTTAAGATCACGGTCTTGAGTGATGAATTCAGAGACAGAACCAATCAATCCTTATATTGAACGATATTGTCTTACCAGGTTTACCCTGTGGGTGGGTTTGGTTCCTCCTCAAGAAACTATATTACCCACGATACAATTGGGTGGTTGATCCAGTCTTGTCGAACTTCCTCAATGAAATTATGAACTATTTTAATGACAAGGAAAAGAGGGGACCTTCATCCTCATATTGGCTTGACAATGCATTTTCCACTACATTTTCTTTGCCTTTTTTATATATGATCTCATAATCATATCCCAACATTTTTGTCAACCACTTGTTCTGTTCTGGGGAGGATAACCATTTTTCTAGGAAATAGTTCATACTATGGTGATCTGTTTTGATATGAGAATGGTGGCCCAATATATAGAGTATCCAAGTGTGTACAACATCGAGAATGGACATAATTTCCTTTTCATATGTAGATTTCCTAAATTGTGGCCACTGAAATCCTGGCTTGTGAAGGAAAGAGCTCTACCTTCTTGTGTTAGAAATGCACCAATACCAATGCCTAAAGCATCAAATTCCACGATTTGTTTTTTGTTTAAATCAAGGGTCGATTGGATGGGTGTTGTGCACATGGGATGCTCTAAATCAGTGAAAACATGTCCTATTTTTGGTGTCTAATGAAATGCATTCTTCTTAATAAGGTTTTTCAATGGCTGGCAAATTTTACCATAATGTTGGACATATTTCCTGTAATATCTCGTGAGGCCCAGGAAACCCAGTAGGTGTTTCAAGGTCCTAGGTCTCGACCAATACTTCATATCTTGAATATTTTTTGGGTCCACTCTTACCCCCACGTGGCCCACATTGTGTCCGAAGTATTCAACTTTGCTCGCCCCAAAAGAACACTTGGACTTTTTGACAAACAATCAATTGTCTTGTAATGATTGGAGTAGTTTTTCCACATGAGGTAGATGGGAATTCCAAGTGTGGTTGTAAATGAGGATGTTGTCGAAGAAGACTAGAACAAACTTTTGAAGGTATGGGCTTATTCAAGACACTTTGGAAGGTACATGGAGCATTACAAAGTCCAAAATCCATTACCAAGAATTCATAATGGCCTTCATGAGTTCGGAAATAAGTACTTGGAATATCTTCTTCATTCATCTGAATATGATGATATCCTGAGTGACGATCTAATTTGGTGACGATGTAGGAACCATGGAGTTTATCAAAAAAATCATCAATGGAAGGAATCCAAAACTTATCCTTAATGGTCAATTTATTAATGGCCCAAAAATATGGACACATGCACCAGGAACCTTGTTTTTCTAAGACCATCACAATAGGGGATGAATATGGGATGGTAATTGGGAAAATGACACTGAACTTTGGTAATTCATACACTATTTTTTCTATTTCATTTTTTAAGAATCTAAGGCCTGTAGTAAGAATCTAAGGCCACAGTGTATATTCTATACATAGTGGATTATTTTTTACATAAGGGTATATTATCATTTTCATAATCTAAAGTAGATGGCGTAAGCTACCAGATGTAATATATTATGCAAAAATTGGAATATTTATCAATTATCAAGTGGATAGAAAAATATTGAGAGAGAAATACTAGAAAAAATACCAGAAATAATACCTTTATTCAAGAAAGTAATGTTCACTTTCCTCTTCGAGGGGGAAACCTTCAGTAGAGTAGAGCTCTATTAAAATAATTTCTAAAGAGAATCTTTCTCATACCTCCTACTCTTATTTATACTAATTCTATATTCTAAGGAACATTCTAGAGGAATATCCTTCTAGAAGCGAAAGCTTCTATTAGGTCTTCTTACATTGACTTTCTCACATTTATTTAATACTCCTTATTAACTAATATCAGCCTTTATTACATGGAAAATATATATCATGATAACTAATAACCAGCTAAGAGGGGCTAAGGTTAGATCCTAAGATATAGGAGGACATGATTTTGGATTACATTAAAATTGCAACATCTGTGAAATCAATCCTATGAGCCCATTACATATATGCAACACCAATTTTAGTATAATGAGACATCAAATCTTGATGAAATGGGGGTGTTCATAAACACTAAATGGCACATTCATGGTGAAAATACTTCGAGGTCAACATTTCAACATGAGGAAGAAAATTTTCATACCAATGATGATTGGTCACCTCCCTCCTTTCCAAAAACAGTGGGAAACCAAATGATACAAGTAAAGAAGTGGGTGATCTGCAACTCATTGGTCTTGAAATTCATGAAACATTTAATGAACCTCTTTATTTATTAAAATATATTATTATTAATAATTTATCATTAGATTCTAGTTTGGATATAGAGGATCTTAACAAAGATGAAAATGACTCCCAACAAGAAAAATATGAACACGATAAAGATACTAATTACTGCTCCATGATAGATGAGAAGGTATATTTAGTTACTCTTAGTCATAGTGAGGAAACAATTCTCATATATCTTCATCCTAATCGTGAAGGAGAAAGGAGAATTCATCTTCAACAATAATATTTCCAAGATAGCAATAACAGTGAGGGTTTCCAAGGAAACCATAATAATGGAGAACATAAATGTTACTATGAAAACAAAGAAGGGTACTACACAAAATATCAAGATGGAAATGAGAAGTAAATTCCACAAACATTAGAACATATATGTTTTAAATTTGATGGTAGCCTTGGAAATAATGGTGATAATTAGAAAACCATAGATGATATTACATATAAGAAACTAATGAGAAGTTTAGATACGATATTCACGAAGAAATCTGATTTGTAATTTTCACTTACTTTTAAGCCTAAATGCACCAAATAAGTGATTCTTCATGATGACCTAGTTGCAACATGGATCGAGGAGACTTTCGATAAATAAAAAGAGAAAAATAGGATATTAGACATGAATAACTCGTTATTTATTTTCCTCTTTTTCCACTCATTTCCGTCGTGGTTTCATTTTTTTACCAATGTTTCTATATTTTTTTTTTGTTCTCAAGTAGTGTTATCCCCTCATGGGAAGATGATATGGTTATATAGGATTTTGTTCCTTTTCTTTTTTCTTACTAAACCCCAATCACATATACCATCCAATTACCTTTTGCACACACAAATCCCATAGCCTTATTAAAATAATTACATCATTATGTTGATAGTGTCATGTCACCTAATGGGCCCACTTGCTTGATAGGTTAGGTAAGTAGGTTTAATTTTTTTTAATTAATTCCATTCATTTTATTCTCATCCTTTTGGAATTATTTCCAACACAAAATTCCCTTATCCAAAAGTAGAGAGTTTGATAAGAAGTAAATTTTTGAATCCATATATCCTAATGGATTGAGGCATTGATATACTCACCCTAGTGTAAACATATTGACACTTCACATGAAGGATCCATCCCACATATGGATCCAATTTTATTACCTTATTTAGACCAAATAAATTACATGTCTAAATACATCTAAAACAAAACCTTGCATCCATAATTTTCACATACTTGAGGTTTCCTTCGAACTTAGACAACATACCTTGAACATTTCAACCTTTCTAACCCTTTATGAATGCTTAAAAAAATTGTATTTTATTCCTTTTTTGAAATTTGATTTCATGTAGAGTAACAAAATGGGATTTGTTTCACCTAGTCAAACTATTTCCTTGGCATGGTTCCTCAAATTGGGCCCTTTATCACTTATTCAAACTATTTCCCTCACCCAATTCAAAGATCAGGGTGGATTCCTCAATTGAGTCCCTTATCACCCATTTGAGTTGTTTTCTTAGGCCTATTTCAAGATCAAGCCCAATTACTCAATCAGATCCCTTGCAACCTATTTAAATTGTAGTCTTCTCCTTATTTCAATATCAAGCCCATTTCCTTAAATCAAGCCCCTTAATACTCATTTGAGTTGTTTCCTTAGACCACTTTCAAAGATAAATCCTAATTTCTCAATGAAACCACCTACCATATAATATCAAATGTGTTTGAATGAATTCAAATTTAAAGGCAAATCAAGGTCCATACTTCAAAGGAATAGGTGGCCATATAGT